>JAZHYW010039747.1:0-14625 GCA_037355805.1 Ixodes ricinus | reverse complement strand
TGGAGGGATTGCGCTGACCCGACCGAACCCCCACATCCCTACTCAATGCAGTGAGGTCAATCGTAGTGCAACTGACCAAGGAGAGTCGGAACGCTCTGTCACCCCTGTATCGGGAGACACCCGGTCGATGGTGTGGGTACCAAAGACAGGGGCGGGCCGACAACCCTTGCCACATAAAGCGGCAACAGTTTGGACGACGGAACAACGAGGTGATGGTGGCCAAGAAAGTGCGCACTCTGCGAACGCAGATGCATCAGCACTAGTCGCAGCCCTCCAGGATGATGAAGAGGCTCCTCTGGGAGAAAGCGGAAACGCAACCCAGACTCAGCAGTCTACAATCCCAAGTGCTACACCCTTCGAGTGCCCCGTTTGTGGACGGGCATTCAGGACGAAGGCCGGCCGCACGATACACTCCAAGGCACGACACCCAGTAGAAGCCAATGCGGAGGTAATCGTGGAGCGAGTGAAACCCAGGTGGGAAGCTGAGGAGCGATATCTTCTTGCTAAAAGAGAGGTAGAACTCCGAAGCGCGGGGTGTAGGTTCCTTAATGTGGACCTGCACAGCTCGTTTCCAGCGCGGACACTGGAGTCCATCAAGGGACAAAGAAAGAAGGACGAGTACAAACAGCTGGTGCTGCGCCTGACTCAGGAGGCAGCCCTGGCTGGGGGAGAGACAGACGCTGAAGAAAAAGAGGAAGACCCACGACCGACCGGAGATGCGCAAAGCATTGATGGGGAGTCGGAAATCCTTACTCACATAAGGAAGCTCATCCAGAAGCCATGCCCTCGGAAATTCCAGTCCGACATACTGTGGGACATTGCCAAACAGGCCTGTGAAGGGGGGAAGTGTCGTCCGATCTTAACGACTATCTCCGGAACGTCTTCGTGTGTGAAAAGGGGCCAGTCCATGGTCGCGCGAGGGACCGTCAGGACAGGGGGCCGACGAGTCGCCGGAAAAGAAAGAGACGGGAATATGCCAGGATGCAGGAGCTCTTCCGTAAACGGCAGGGTGACTGCGCCCGGGGTGTCTTGGATGGGACCCCGGAAGTCCAGGTTGAGGACCCAACCCAGTTGCTTGCACAGTGGGAGCAAGTCATGTGTCCACCCGGGCACGAGGTGACTGTTCCTGCTACTGCAGTAATGCAGGAGGATGAACCCTCGGAAGCAAAGGTAAATCTCTTCTATCCGGTGACATCACGGGAGGTTACGAGTAATCTGCCACCCGTGAAGTCGGCCCCTGGGCCTGACGGGTTCACCGCGCGACTGTTGAGGACGGTCCCCAGCGCCACACTCGAGGTCATCATGAACCTGTTGGCTCTGATGAAACGCGTTCCGACGTCGCTGAGGAGGGCGCGCACGACCTTCATTCCGAAGAAGTCCCCAGCCACGTGCTACTCGGACTTCCGCCCCATTACGGTCTCCAGTGTGTTGTTGAGACTGTATCACAGGATTCTGGCGAAGAGACTGATCAGCAAACTGGAGTTTGACTACAGGCAGCGAGCTTTCACCCCTGTAGACGGATGCGCTGAAAACGTGTTCCTGTTGGCCTCCGTGCTGGAGGACGCCAAGCAAAAGCTTAGGCCGCTGCACATGGCAAGCCTGGACCTGTCCAAGGCTTTCGACAGGGTGACGACAGAAGCGGTCATCAAGGGTGCTCGCAGAGCCGGACTCGATCAGGAGTTCCTCAGCTACCTACAGGATTTGTACGAGGACTCCTGGACTACTCTGACGCTGGAGGGTTCTTCCAAATTGGTACACCCCACAGTCGGCGTAAGGCAGGGAGACCCGCTCTCCCCACTTCTCTTCAACCTCGTGTTGGACGAATTCCTCCAAACACTGGACCCTGGTATTGGGTACAGCTCCGACCAGCTGCAACTGGATGGGATGGCCTTTGCGGATGACCTAATTGTCTTCGCATCGACCCCTGAAGGTCTGCAGAGGAGATTGGACAGCCTGCACACATTCGTGGGTGCGCGGGGGCTGGCAATTAATACGGAGAAGTCGTTCACCGTCTCGATAGTACCCTCGGGTCGCGAGAAGAGGACGAAGGTTGTGACGACAGGCAACTTTTCTGTGTCGGGGATTCCCCTCCCCGCATGTGGAATAGAAGCCAGGTGGAAGTACCTCGGAGTGGAGTTCTCCCCAAATGGAAGGAACGTCCCCTTGACAAAGGACGTGGCCAGCATGCTGGAAAGGGTAGCGAAAGCTCCCCTGAAACCCCAGCAAAGACTGGTGATTCTCCGCTACTACTTGATACCCAGACTCTACCACAGGTTGGTCCTCGGCAAATGGAACAAAAAGCTTTTGAAACGGCTGGATGTCCAAATCCGAGACGCGGTGCGCAAGTGGATGGCGCTCCCGCATGACACGCCCCTTGGATATTATCACGCACCCGTGAACGAGGGAGGGTTAGGCGTTGGATCCTTCAGCACTGCGATCCCCTGGATGCAGGTGCAACGGCTCTCTCGGATGGCCACCTCAAGCAGCCCGATCTGCCGACAGGCCGCAGAAACCTACATGGTGAAAACGGCCCTGGAGAAAGCAGAGAAGGCTTGCGTGGTGAGGGGAAACATCCTCAGTGATAAGCAGAGTGTTTGGAAGCACTGGAGTGCACTCCTCCACGCGAGCAATGACGGCCATGCCCTCCGTGAGGTGCGGCATGTGCCAGCAGCGCAGCGTTGGGTCCAGGAGGGCACCGGCTTACTCACGGGGAGAGCCTTCATTGATGTCAATAAGCTAAGGGTAAACGCCCTACCCGTTCGTAACCGGACAAAGAGAGGGCGTGACACCGACAAGAATTGTCGAGGGGGCTGTCGTGCATCCGAGACGCTGGACCATGTGTTGCAGAAATGCCACAGAACCCACGCGGCTCGGATCAAGCGTCACAACGGCTTGGTTGAGCTGATCGTGGACCGCCTGAGGAAGAAAGGATGGACGGTGGAGGTGGAGAAGAGGTTTAAGGGACCTCAAACACTGATCCCTGACATCGTTGCGCGACGGGTCACAAAGAAGGACACTGCGTTGGAAAAACAGAGAACGCAGTGATCGATGCCACAGTCATAACCTGTGGGTATCCGCTTCTACAGGCCCACGAGAGCAAAGTGCGGAAGTATGACGTCCCCCAGGTCACTGCGAACTGTAAGGGAAAGAGCACTGAGCACCCTCTCGTCACCAGCGCAACTCTCAACTTTCGAGGAGTTTGGTGCAAAAAGAGCGCACAGGACCTGCTGTCGCTCGGGCTAACGAAACAAGACCTGAAGATTTTGTCCGTCCGGTGTCTACAGGGGGCATTCACTGCTTCAGGGTCCACCACGGGATGACGTCCGTCTTGTAATGGACTCTCTCGAAGTGACGCAAGGCTGACAGGCAACAAGTGGTAGACCAGGAGTTAGAAGGGAACTCTGTGCCGGCACTTCATTTTCCGGAAGAACCCTTGAGTGGATTCGCTCCATTCGGGAACTTCCGGGGTGGGTTGAGGCCGACACCCTGGCCTACAAGACCTGCTGGGAAAGTTGGATTTCGGACCCAGGGGGCACCTTCGCTAGGTTGACATGCCTGGGAAGGTAAGCAGCTGGCCTTGATGACCCTTTACGGGCTGTCGGTCAGATGCACAAAAGAGGTTCCTCTGCCTAACATCTCAGAGTGACTATACGCTTGGGGGTATGGGCATCCACCCGACCCCACGGGCCAGCTAACGTGGACGAATCTCTATGCAACGTCGACCACAACATCACCTTCCGGAGTGGCGACTTCGCCCTGGACGCCATGGCGTTCGCTGATGACCTCGTCGTGCTGGCGTCTACCCCGCAAGGTCTGCAGCAGCGGCTTGACGACCTCGCGGCCTTCTTGGAACCGCGAGGGTTAACCATCAACGTCAGCAAGAGCTTCACCCTGGCACTGCAGCCTTCGGGAAGGGATAAGAAAATCAAGGTCCTCACCAACACGGACTTCACCATCAACGGCCAGCCCCTTCCAGCTTCAGGGTGGCAACGACGTGGCGGTACTTGGGCGTCACGTTTGCTCCGGAGGGCACCAAGACTCTGGGAATAGAGGAAGAGTTGGAGGGCCTCTTGGAGAAAGTAAGAAGAGCACCCCTCAAGCCCCAACAGCGCCTGGTGGTGCTAAGAGCGTACCTACTACCCCGCCTCTTTCATCGCCTCATTCTCGGCCCCTGGTCTCGTGGTCTCCTCAAGAAACTTGACACAAAAGTGAGGAACTCAATGAGGAGGTGGCTCGATCTCCCACACGACACTCCGCTGGGGTACTTCCATGCCCCTGTGGAAGAGGGCGGGCTGGGTGTGGTATCGCTACGAGCCTCAATACCATCGATGAAACTGAAGAGGCTGGACAACCTGCGATTCAGTGACCATCCCGAATGTGCTGCCGCCCTGACAAAGCCCCTACTAACTGGGCTACGTCGAACATCACTGGAGGCATGCAGGTATCAAGGAAAGGAACTGCTGTCAAAGAAAGCAGTGCAGAAGATGTGGGCCGCCCTGCTCCACCGGAGCAACGACGGAGCAGCACTTCGAGAATCCAAGGATGTCCCGGGAGCGCACCGTTGGGTGTCTGAAGGAACGAGGATGCTCCCAGGCCGACAATACATCAATCTGCTGAAGCTGCGAGTAAACGCGCAGCCAACGTTGGAGAGGACAAGCCGGGGTCGCGGAGTCGACATCTCCTGCCGGGCTGGATGCGGAGCACCAGAGAGCCTGGGCCATGTACTACAGTGCTGTCATCGAGGGCACCGGAACCGGGTTAAGAGGCACGATAACCTCGCCCGCTACGTGTGCTCCCGCCTTCGACAGCTCGAGTGGACAGTCCTCTGGGAGCCCCACTTCATCCTGCCTGGTGGAGTGCTGAAACCGGACATTGTGGCATTTAAGGAGCAGGACACCATCATCATTGACGCCCAGGTGGTGGGAACGAGGATGGACCTGGCGTTCCACCACAACCAGAAGGTCGTCAAATACTCCTCCCCCTTACTTCACCAGGCTGCGAGAGACGGAAGGACGGGGACCCTGACGACCACGAGCATCACCCTGAACTTCAGGGGTGTGGTCAGCGGAGAGTGCCCGAGACCTGAAAGGTCTGGGACTTACAGCGAACGACTTCAAGCAGCTCTCGGTACGATGCCTCCAAGGAGGCATGAGGTGCTTCTACGCCCACCGCAGTATGACCACTGCGGTGCGGATCGCGGGCGATGTGCCTTCGGCTGGTGTGGGCCGCCGAAGTTAAGCCCCCACCCATAGGTTTGGTGGGGGCAACTGCGGGTTCCTCTGCCCTCTCAGAGTGTAAGGTGCGGGGGGAGCTTGTGAGCCCCATCTCCTCGGAGCTATGGTGATGAACAAACCCCTTTGTATAAAAAAAATAACCAAATGCCTTGTCATCTAATTAGTGACGCGCATGAATGGATTAACGAGATTCCCACTGTCCCGATCTACTTGGGCGCGAGCCCCCGCGGTTGTCGCCGGGTGGGAAGTCAACCTCCACCTGCTTGTGGTGCGCCCTGCCAGCTTTACAGCTGCAACGGAGGCTCTGGCGAAACCCAAAATCCCTTCACCTGGGGAGAGCAGCCCTAGCTGTGTGGCTTCTCTCGGGAATGGAGGGGACAAAGAGGTTCTGGGGAGCCCTAGCCTTCCCCGATGGAGGAGGGAGCCCCTGACCGGGGAGCGTGACGTGTGACGTGTGGCGTGAGACGTGGGGACGGCGTGAGCACGCATGACGTGAAACGCATGACATGTGTGGCCGCATGACGTGTGACGGCCCTCCCAGGGAAGGGAGGGCCGCGTGACGTGAAGCGGGTTGACATGTGGGGCGTATGACGTGCAGCGGCTCACGTGAGATCGAGACGTGTGACGCGGGACGTGTGACGTCGCGTGACGATCCGGAGGGGGCATCCCAATATGGGGGAGGTTGACATAAAGGTAGCGCCTCTCGAATCTCCCCAGGGTGGGAGACCCCCCGCATTATGGCGAGGGTGTTCTCCAAGGGGAGCCGAGAGATATAAAAGGTATCACTGCGGCGGGACCGTCTGGTTCAGTTTTGGTTGCCTTGCGGTCTCGCCGACCCACTTTGCCACACTCTCATACCCTCTTCGTTCCGTACAGGATCGGACGGGGGTCGGGGTCTCGGGGTCCTCTTCCCAGCGGGTCCTTCCTTGGTCGTTCGCTTGGCGACGCCCAGATTTATTTTTACAATAGTTAGTCCCCAATTGGCTTTTTCCTACAAATTACCACTTGATCACAAGATCCAATTCATTTTTATTAGAATGGGCTTTAAGTCTGCAGTGCTCTCGGCGGGAGCGGACGCAGGGGACTATTATTTTACATTCTTTATTGAGCCCCTGACCTGAAAATATGTCCCTATCTGCTGATCTACTGGCAACCCTGGACCGGCCCGGACCACTGGTGAGTGAGCTCTGCGATTATTTGCCTATGCTATTAAATATTCAACCCTTCAAAGCCTGTAAAGTACTCAAAGAGAATCGCTAACACACCAGGAGCTCGTGGAAACACAGGGTTTCAACCAATTGTTCCTATATACCTTTAGATCAGAACTTTAATTTCCGGCCGAGTGCGCCCCATAGGAAATACATAGGCCTACTCTCTCAGGGCATAACTTGGTTTGTTTTTAATCAGGACACATCAAATCTTCACTGGCGACTCGTCCCAATACGCGGCTCCCGGCCTGTGAATTTGTTCCGCAAAAACCGGCGCGTTGCGGAGCAATCGTTCTCGGAAAATTTGAATCGAGAGAACTGGGGGCAGCCATTTTGTTTTTCCGTGCACAAACAAGATGGCGGCCGTGTAACAAATTTGAACCCGCCATTTTGTTATACCACGGTGAGGAACTTTCGAGAACACGGCCCGCAGCGCCCTACGGGGCAAAAACGGAACTTCAACTCCCAAACTTCAAAATTATTTCTAAAATCAAGGGTAGCAGTTAGAGGAATAAAAATAAGATTTTCGTATAGCAAATTTTATTCTCTAACCAAAAACAAAACTTTCAGAGTCGGCAAAAATCAGAAGTACCATAAACCCATACCCCTGTTTTGTGCTTTCTATAGTGAAGTGTTCACTGATGAAGTTTTTCCATTAACCTCTTACTGCCCAGAATATCTTATAACCACCCAAATGGATCAGATCATTGTAACAAATGACGGAATTTCAAAATTAATATCAAATTTACCATCAAACTCGGCTCCCGGTCCTGACCTTATAACTACAAAGTTGCTCAAGATTACAAGTGACATATCTAGTGTGCTCTTATCCCGCATATTTCAAAAATCCCTGGACTCTGGTGTTGTTCCGGCCGACTGGAAATCTGCGATGGTTGTCCCGATTTTTAAAGATGGCGCCAAAGATGTCCCTACCAATTTCAGACCCATATCTCTAACCTCTGTTGTAAGTAAATTGATAGAACATGTTGTTTATTCTAATGTAATAAATTATTTATGTGTTAATAATATACTCTTTACAAACCAGCACGGTTTTCGGCGGTCGTACTCCTGTGAATCTCAGCTTTTTGAATTTTTAACGGATATCCACCATAACCTCCATAAAAAACATGAAACTCATGCTATCTTCATTGATTTTAAAAAAGCGTTCGATAAAGTCCCACATTGCCGTCTTATCCAAAAATTAAAAGCACTTAAAGTAGAAACGTCCATTATAAACTGGATTGAAAACTTCCTTTCAAACAGAACACATAACGTTATTATAGACAGCAATCGTTCGTCACAAAAACTTGTTAAATCGGGAGTACCGCAGGGAACCGTGCTGGGTCCATTGTTGTTTCTAATTTACATAAATGACCTGCCGGATCTTCTGAATTCCACTATTAGATTGTATGCGGACGACTGCGTGATTTATAGAAAAATAATGAGTGTAACTGACTGTACCCTTTTGCAAAATGACTTGTCACAAATTCAAGCGTGGTGTCGAGAGTGGCAAATGGAGATCAATGTTAACAAAACAAAATTTCTTAACTTCACTACTAAAAAAACATTACTCAGATAGACTATTCACTTTCTAGCATACCAATTGAAAAAGTAACATCTTACAAGTATCTTGGCATCAACTTTAACCATAACTTATCATGGGAGCCTCATATAAACTACATATCAGCGAAAGCAAATAGAAGTTTGGGATTTTTAAAGCGCCATCTTTATAAGGCCACGCAAGAAACAAAACTCATCGCATACAATTCTCTCATCCGTCCTCAACTCGAGTATGCATCCATTGTCTGGAACCCCCATCAGTTGTATTTGGAAGAAAAATTGGAAGCTGTTCAGAACCGGGCTACACGTTTCATTCTCCGCAATTATCAGCCTACAAGTGTTACCGATATGAAAGCAAAATTAAACCTCCCTCTTTTAAAACACAGGCGAAAAGTATCACGTCTTACCCACCTGCACAAAATATATTATAATTTTCCTTTAAAAAAGATGAATACTGCCCACCGGCCACCCACATCTCCCCCCGCACTGACCATCCACTCAAAATTCAACTGACTACGCCTAGGACTAACCTCTTCAAATTTTCTCCCCTACAATTGGCTATTACTGATTGGAACAACCTGCCGGAACTTATTGTGAGCATCACAGAATGCAATAACTTCAGATCTGCCATTTCCTCTCTCGTCACCACCTAGCGTCCTGTTTGCCCGCGTTCATTAACACCCTAGTCTTTTGTTTGTTTGTGATATTTTGAATGTTTAAATTTGCCCCCCCTTATGTAAAGCCCCCTGTGGGCATTTAAGGGTCAAATAAATGAAATGAAATGAAATGAAAAGAAATGAAACAGGACCCCCCCCCCCTCCGGTACGCTGAAGAACGCAGACACCAGCGCCCCTTACGGGGCAAACAACGAAACTTTAAATTCCAATTTTCAAAAATATTTCTAAAATCAAGGATAGGAGCTAGAGGAATAAAAATAAGATTTACGTATAAACAAATTTCACCCTCTAACCAAAAACAATACTTTCGGAGCTAGGAAACATCGGGAAGTGCCAAATACCCACACACACCCCCGAAACAGTACCCCCCCCCCCCCCCCTGCTGAATGGTCGGTGGGGCGGTATGGCGGGACCAATGAGGAAAGTAGGTAAACCAAAATTGCTGTCGGACGACTCGTCGTCGTCGGACGCCGACTCCATTTCGGATTCAGATCCCGAGACAGCCAGGGAGATCGAGGGAGATTCTACCGATCTGAACGACGTCGAAATGACATTGGAGAGATCTAAAAATACTGTCAAAAGAAGGGCAACTACCAAAAAGAACCCCAAAACAACAACAACTGAGGAGGATAATTCGGGGACAGCGCCGGCGCAGTGCCTGCACCCCCAGAAAAGCGCACTAAAAAGAGCAAGACTACCCAAAAAGCAAAAAAGACAATTCCACAACTAACACAAGAAACGGATAGGACCGGATTGATCAAACAAACAGAACAAACCCTTCAAGAGACGTCCCTCCGCGAACAGATGGGATCAGCGCAGCGTACATTCCTGCAGGCCATAGCAGCCGTAGGGGCGCCACTGGACGCCCAGCACCGCGATGCGTTAGTAGACAGCTTCCAGGCGGTGGCCAATGTGGCCACGCAACTCCTGGAAGAAAATGCCTTCTTGAAGGGACGGCTCGTGGAAAGACCCCCACAAATGAACGCACTCAAAACAGCTATGCTTCCATACTCAAAAAAGGCTTGAACAACACAGGGGTCCCCAACAATGAAGAACAGCCTGAACTATTAAATGCAGTAAACACAAAACGAAACGAGAACCCACCCCCAAAAGCCGCACTGCTAGTGTACCCCACTAAACCAAAGAAAAACGAAGAGCACAGGCAGGTGGTGCAGGCGCTGCGATCGGTTTTCACCCCCACTGACATCGGCCTGGAAGCACCGGAGGTGCGCCGAATAAAGGGAGGCGCACTCATACTTAGTAAATCACCAGAAGGCATTGACAACCTAGAAAAGGCGATTAACAACAAGCCGGAACTCAAAGCCAACCTTGAAACAAAGAGGCCATATCGTCGTAACCCCCAACTCAAGATCCGAGGAGTCAGCTCTAGCCTCTCCGGCTACGAATTGAAGGCAGCAATCATACGACAAAACTTCGCGGAAAGCACACCTGAGGAGGTTACCGTAGTTAAAACCTTCCCGAACCAATACGGCACCCAAACAGTGGTGGTGGAAGTGTCACCCTCCCTTTTTCGACAGCTTGGAGGGAGAGAAAAGCTCCTAATTGACTGGTCCTCCTGCCCAGTCGAGGAAAATCTACACATACTTTTCTGTCGCCGATGCTGCACCTACGGGCACGGGGCAGAGAGGTGCTCGGCGAGTCCGAGATGCACGGAGTGCGGCGGCGAGCACCGTGGCACGGAGTGCTCACGGTCTCGGGGGCGCCATTGCCTCGCGTGTGAGGAACGCCTCCACCTCCAGGCTGAAGACGACAAACCAACACACAGCGCATTAGATCCAGCCTGTCCCACATACCTGTGGCACATTGAAAAACTGAAACAAAAAATCAATTATCTCTAAAACAACTTACCCCGTAGCAGGACAGATAACACAACACAACGCAGACGAATAAAACACACCACCAATCACACAAACACAAGAATGACACCCACAGTACACCCACATGTATCAACATTATACAACTCAACACTAACCACACGTACACTGCAACAGAATACCTCCGAATAACTCAGAACACTCTAGATATTCACATATCATTATTACAGGAGCCCTATTACCTTAGAAACAAGGTGATAGGGTTCTCACTCACAGACATCACCATCTATCATCCGGAGCAGCCGCGCGCAGCCATCATACTCCACACAAGATCCTTCGACATATACCCGGCTCACATTTCCCGAGATATCGTAGCGATCCGTCTTACAAATCAGTCTACAGACATGTATTTAATTTCAGTCTACGCCCCACCACACGACGACTTCAACACTACACTGATAACACTCACAGACTTATGCACCAAATTTCACCCCACACCTATCTTAATTGGCGGAGACTTTAACGCTAAAAATGTAGTTTGGGGGGTAACAGAACAGACGACAGGGGGCCCAGTTAGCTGAATTTATCATAGCACGAGATCTCATACCACTGAACACACCAGACTCATTACCAACATTCGAATCTGCGCGCGGCTGCAGCTGGATAGACATCACAATGACATCACAAAACATGATAAGAGACATCACTAACTGGAAAGTACTCACAGACCCAACAGGGAGCGATCATAATTACATATTCACACAAGTATACAACAATAACATAATGACCACAAAAAATTGACAAAATCAGGCCAACTAAAATTATTGAAACAGCTTTCACAAGACCAATGGTTCATAAAAACGCAAAAAATCCCGATACATTCACTAACATTCCTCAAACACACCATAAACACAATGTATAGTAAACTCAAAACACTATACGACAAATACTGCAAACATGTCAAGAACAGTACAAAACAATACCCATGGTGGACACCAGAACTAGACATTGAAAGAAAACGAGTTAGAGCCCTTCGACGTAGATTCCAACACTCCCAAGACCACCTCCGCGACATACACAAAGCACTATACACACAGGCACACAAAACATACAAAATGAACATCAAACAGGCAAAAACTAAATCCTGGCATGAATTCTGCGCTCTAGTACACCGAACAAATATATTTACACTTCCATACAAACTAGCATTCAACAAAATAAAAAACCAACACTTATTCCTCCGCTATCTAAACCAGACGGCACATCTACAGGTACACTCCAGGAATCAATACAATACATATTGGAAACACAATTTCCCCAACAACAACCCGACCCACATACAGACCTCCACAAAGAAACAGTACAGCACATACAGACTCCGCCCAACACTCCTGAAGATATTCCCTTCACCCCTTACGAAATTAAACATATTATACAGAACATACCCACACGCATCACTCCAGGCTTAGATAACATAACAGCCCCCATCCTGAAATCCTTATACTCCCTATTTCCTGACCTCATCCACTCCATCCTTAATGCATGCCTTACTTTTTCCTACTACCCCGACCTTTGGAAAGATTCAAAGGTCGTCCTAATCCCAAAACCCAATAAGCCAACTAACCTGCCATCGTCCTACCGCCCAATTTGTATTAACTCCCTTCTTGGAAAAGTACTAGAAAAACTCCTTTATAACAGAATTTACTATTTCCTGCATCAAAACAAACTCCTGCATCCCCTTCAGTTCGGATTTACTCATAACACATCCGCCACAACAGCACTATACCACATAAAACAGAAACTTAAAATTGCAATAGCCGAACAAAAGAAAGCACTCATCATATCATTAGACATTTCGAATGCGTTCAACACCATATGGATTCCGCTAGTATTAGACTACCTGAAACAAAATCTCCTCCCCCGTAATCTCTATCTACTTCTCCAAGCCGTTCTAACTAACCGCATGATTACCTACCCACTTCTATCCCAGTCTGTCACCCTACACACCCCAGTGGGAAGTCCACAAGGCTCTCCACTCAGCCCTTTGATATGGAACATACTAATCTCCTCCCTTCTTGACCTTCCCTTCCCCCCAAACACACACATCCAAGCATACGCAGACGACATAACCATAATCATTACAGGACACACACGATTACACTTAGAAACAACAGCAAACACAACACTTAACATTGTAAACGACTGGAGTAAACACCACTATATAAACTTTAACCCATCTAAATGTAATTTCATACTCATTGGTAGACACTATCTCAAAAGACCCCCGACACTTAAACTTGGAAATCATAGCCTAACACACACACAACAAATGAAAATTTTAGGTATTATATTCGACTCAAAACTTTCGTTTCTCCCACACGCAAATCACCTCCGCGACACAATATACAAACATACCATAGCACTATCCACATTCTCAGGCAAAAATTGGGGCATCACACCAACACACTTCAGAGAATTATACTTCCGCTCACTAGAACGTATCATAGCATACGGCGCCCCCATCTATTGGCAACCAGAACACAACACACACCTTACACGCAAACTAACATCGATCCAACGAATTCCATTATTAAAAATATGTAAAGCATTTAACACAGTTAGTAACAATAGCCTCCGAGTCCTCACCAATATCCTTCCTATACAATACACACTCAACCGCGAAACCGCCTTATTCCACCTGTTCCAACTCCGCACAGACTACACCTACAACAACACAGAATACAAAATATCAGACCTCCAACAGGACACACCAATTTGGAATATGCACCCAGGTCTTCTACCACACTTCCCATTCACAACAACACCTACTCACACTACAACACACATGGTCTTTACAGACGGTTCAGTCTACCAGAACACCGTAGGCTCGGCATACGTTATAATGAATAACCATTACAATATTACACATTTCGGAAAATTCAAACTTCCCCCTCACACAACAATATACGACGCAGAACTCACAGCAATACACTGTGCACTCTTAAAACTCCGCGAACAACCACGAAATTTCACTTTTACACTATACTCAGACAGTCACTCATCACTTCAGGCTATCGCTAATCCATACAACACACACCCAACGGTACTAACAATCAAACTCCTCCTCCAGCAACTCATTACCTCACACACAATATACTTAGTACATATTCGAAGCCACACAAACATAATAGGAAACGACATAGCAGACAAATTCGCGAATGAGGCACGCAACTCAGGAACACTTATTCCACACAAACTTACAAAACATTACATAAGGAAAAACATACGAAAACAAAATTACAATGAATGGAATAAACATTGGACTGAACACTGCACAGACTCCCCATTATTCACCTGGATTCCATCTATATATAACATCCCTGACCATTTTCCATCTACATACTACACAACACAAATATTAACAAACCACGGTAGATTCCCCTATTATTTCTTAAAATATAACAAATCTTCAGACGACATTTGCCCCTGTGGAGAACAATGTTCTTCATTTACACATTACACAACTTCATGCACACTAACTACACATATTCGCACACAACTAACTAAACTCTTACCACAGGGACTAAACGAAACAACCAAACCAACAGCGGTCCATGATCGGAAGGTCATGGATCTGCTAGAAGAATTAGCAAAACAAATATCCAACACCACACCACACAGATGAAAATACTCATATAGGGACCTAATCACCATTAGACGTTAAGGGGTCGACGGGGCACGGAGATGAAAAAAAAAAGTAGCAAAGCCGGGCATGTGCACACAGGCATAGAGAGGTCTAATTTCAAGACATGGACATCAATTTTGCCCATACCTAGGCTGGCCCAAACTCCAACGCAGAAACTACTCATCCACCAACACTGAAAATATAGAGTAAAAAAAAAAACGGACAAGATAGGAGCCACCACAAGGACATAACAGCATATCAAGGTAAGGTAGGAAGAACAACCGGGGCCTCCCTCATTAAAAAAAAAGAATAATCTACATAAACATCTTAAATGGAACATACACAAAAGCAAACCTATCAACACGCATTAGTGAGGCCCCGGCGGAGGGCGCTTCAGCGCCCTTGGGGTCCACCTGCCGGAGCCCC
>JAZHYW010039743.1:0-31184 GCA_037355805.1 Ixodes ricinus | reverse complement strand
TATTGTTACGGTGAAAACGATGATGATTTATTTATAGCTGGGTAATGGTGGTAGACAGAGGATTGAATCCCTTGCTGCGAGCGCGCTGGCGATCCTCTACTTCTTCCTTCTCTAGGCATCTCATGAGCTCTGTAATATTACCCCCCTCCAAGAAGCCACGACGTCTCGTCGTTGAGCTACGTGGTCGTTGGGAGGATGTATGGCTTGAGCCGAAGCACGTGCACTGTGTCTCTTTCCCTGCGACGTCTGTCATTTTGTTGCTCGAGGGGTTCAATGACGTATGTAACGTCGCTCAACTGGTGATGAATCCGGTATGGTCCTGTATAGTGGTGGAGAAGTTTGTCAGCAAGTCCGACATGACGTTGCGGTGTCCACAGCAATACAAGGTCACCAGGAGAGTATTTGATGTCTCGATGAGAGCTATCGTAGCGTGCACACTGGCGTTCTTGTGAGTCAAGCGTGCGTATGCGAGCTAATTGACGAGCTTCTTCAGCCCGACTTATGGCATCGGTAGTAAATTCGGTGAGGGAAGCGTCTGGTTGGGGTGGAAGGAGGGAGTCAAGCATTAATGGTGGTTCACGGCCGAAGAGAAGATAAAAAGGTGTGAAACCAGTAGTATCGTGGCGGGATGAATTATATGCAAAAGTGACGTATGGGAGTGCCTGATCCCAATTTCTGTGATTTGACGACACGTACATTGACAGCATGTCGGATAACGTTCGGTTCAGCCGCTCAGTGAGCCCATTGGTTTGTGGGTGGTAAGCGGTCGTCACTTGATGGTGAACCGAGCAGGCCTGCAGTACTTCAGACACAACACGTGACAGAAAGGAACGTCCACGGTCACTAAGAAGTTCTCGCGGTGCGCCATATTTTAATATGACGTCCTCCAAAAGAAACTGGGCCAGGTCAACAGCAGTACTGGTTGGGAGAGCGCGTGTGATTGCATAACGAGTGTTATGGTCTATTGCAACTGCAATCCAGCGGTTTTCAGAGCGTGACGAAGGGAATGGTCCGAGGAAGTCAATCCCTAGACGATCAAACGGGCTGATGGGAGGGTGCAGTGGTTGAAGGAGCCCTGATGGCCTGATGGTTTGTTTCTTTCGACGTTGACAAAGGTCACATGAAGAGACATACCTCTTTACTGTTCGATACATGTCCGGCCAGTAAAAGCGTTCCTTAACTTTTCCGTAAGTGCGAAGGAGACCCAGGTGACCTGATGAAGGTGCGTCGTGTAGTTCGTGAAGAACTGTGGCCTGTAGGTGTTTAGGAATCACGACAAGCCATGGTAATCCTTCGGGTCTGAAATTCTGGCGGTATAGAATGTTGTCGCGGATACGGAAGAGTCCCGAGGACGGTTGGTTGGCATCAGCTGAGAGGCGTCTGATAAGAAGCTTCAGGGCTGGATCACGACGCTGTTCGTGAGCGAGGTTGAGGAGCTGTGATATCGGCAGAACTGGGAGTTCAGTTGAATCGGTGTTGTAGTCAGCTGGACTTACTGGGTAACGGGACAAACAGTCAGCGTCCTGGTGCATCTTTCCTGATTTGTATACGATGGTGAAATCATATTCTTGAAGGCGGAGAGACCAGCGTCCAAGGCGACCAATGGGATCTTTTAATGATGAAAGCCAACAAAGGGCATGGTGATCAGTGATGACACGGAAGGGACGTCCAAAAAGGTATGGTCGAAATTTGGAGACCGACCACACCACTGCAAGGCATTCTTTTTCGGAAATGGTGTAATTGCGCTCAGCAGGTGAAAGTAGTCGACTAGCGTAAGCAATTACCGTTTCCTTTCCGAACTGATGTTGTGCGAGAACTGCTCCAATACCGTGACCACTGGCATCGGTGCGAATTTCAGTAGGTGCCGTGTCATCGAAATGGCCGAGAATGGGGCTGGAGGTCAAAGCATCTTTCAGATGGGCGAAAGAAATCTGATGATGATCCTTCCATTCGAAAGCTTGATTTTTTTTCAGGAGAGATGTCAGTGGGAGTGCTATGTGTGCGAAGTCTCTGATGAAGCGGCGGAAGTAGGAGCAAAGCCCTAAAAAGCTCCTGACGTCTTTTGAAGAAAGAGGCGTGGGGAAATCTTTGACAGCCTTAATTTTTTCAGGGTCGGGTAGAACACCATGTTTGTCCACGAGGTGTCCGAGAACTTTAATTTGTTGACTACCGAACCGGCATTTAGCTGAATTTAGTTGTAGCCCAGCGTGTTGAAAGACTGCGAGCACTTGGGTCAAACGTTCAAGATGTTTTGGGAAGGTGTCAGAGAAGATGATGACGTCGTCAAGATAGCACAAGCAAGTGACCCATTTTAGTCCCTTGAGTAGGCGGTCCATCATTCTTTCGAACGTTGCGGGCGCGTTACACAGGCCAAAGGGCATGACTTTGAATTCAAAAAGTCCGTCGGGCGTAATGAATGCCGTTTTCTCACGGTCGGCTTCATCAACGTTAATCTGCCAGTAGCCGGCGCGAAGATCAATGCATGAGAAATATTCCGCTCCCTGTAGGCAATCGAGAGTGTCGTCGATGCGTGGCAGAGGATAAACATCTTTTTTCGTGATCTTATTTAACCTACGATAATCCACGCAAAAACGCCATGAGCCGTCCTTCTTTTTTACTAAAACAACAGGAGAGGACCAGGGGCTGGACGAGGGTTGGACAATGTTTCGCGACAGCATCTTGTCAACTTCCTGTTGAATAGCCCGCCGTTCGCTTGGCGACACTCTGTAGGGACGATGGTGGATGGGAGGTTCGGAGCCGGTGTTGATTTGATGAGTAACATCAGTTGTCTGGCCGAGAGGGCGGCTTGTAAGGTCAAATATAGTATGGTACTTGCAAAGTACGCTGTGGAGTTGCTGTGCTTCGTCTCTTTTCAAAGTTGGGTCAATCATGGTGGAAATATGGACAATGTCAGTCTCCGAGAGTGGTTGAGGAGGTTTGTGTGACAAAACTTCTTCAGAAATGGCGGCGACGGTGGAGTCAAGAGTCGGGAAGCTGCGCGCAATTGTCATACCTTTGGGGAGAATTTGTGGACTGCGAGTGATATTGAGCACCCATATATCAGTGGCACCATTCTCGATGGCTGCAATGCAGTGTGGTACGGCGAGTTGTTTTTCAAGCAAAATGTTCACAATAGGTGAGATTATGTAGTCACCGTCCTGGATCGATTGGGTGGTTGTGACATTGATAGCTACAGCCGACAATGGCGGTATGCGTGATGTTTCAAGACAGCATAGCTTTGCCCCAATGGGGTCTGAAACATCGCAGGCCTCTGTAGCATCGAGTTCAATTTCGCCTTTAGCGCAGTCAATGAGAGCGGAGTGAGTTGCGAGAAAGTCCCAACCAAGGATGATTTCGTGAGGACAGCTTCTAAGGACTGTAAAAAGAACAAATGCGGTCTTGTGATGAAGGGTTATGCGAGCACCACACATACCAAGAGGAGAGATTGCGCCGCCGTCAGCACCGCGCAGAATTTTTGTGTCAGGTGGCGTCAGAACTTTTCTTAAGCGTCGTCTGAGGTCTTCGCGCATGATGGAAATAGCGGCTCCGGTATCAACAAGGGCAAATGTGCTAATACCGTCAATGTCGATCAGCAGTCGATTCTTGGCTACAGCGGCGATGCTTCGTGGAGGATTTTGGGCTGGGGACTCTAATGCAGCCTCACCTCTTGAAGCTGCATTGGTTAGTTTTCCGAAGGTCGAAGGTCATGGGACGGCGACAGTTGGCGGCGGACGACTGGAGACAGCGACTGGCGACGGCGCGGCGATGGCGAACGATTGTTGCGTGACGAGCGATAATATACTTGTTCATTCGCGGGGAGGCCGGGAGATGGAGAGAAGTTTTCCCTGTAAGGGCGACTGGAGCTGGAAAATGAAAACCTGGGCTGCTGGTTGCTCCATGGGTTGCGGCAATAGCGGGCGACATGACCAACCACGTTGCAGCGGAAACAAATTGGACGATTGTCGGGTGTTCTCCATGCGGCTGGGTCCCGACGTTGGGGCGGTCTGAAGACTGTCGCTGCTGTTGGAGGTTCACAGGGGCAACGATCAGAAATATGATGGTCAGGGGTGGGTTGGGAGTGGGGGCATGAAGGAGCGCAGAGCTTCTCAATTTCCTTCCTGACGACACTTTGAACAGCAGCTATCGATACTGTCCTGTTCGGCGATTCGGAAGGGCGAGAAAAAGCCTCATTAGGCATCATTGCTTCCAGCTCTCGGCGGACGATTTTGGTAATCTGTACCGAACTGGCATCTGCGTCTTCGCAAGATGATGTTGCTGGTGTGTTGGGCAAGCGGTTGAATTTGTGTGCTATTCTTCGTGTTTTAGCAGCTTCGAACCGGCGGCACTCCTTGATGACCTCTTCGACCGTCGAGCAGTCTTTGATTACAAGCAGCTGGAAGGCATCGTCTGCTATGCCTTTTAGGATGTGCTCGATTCGGTCAGTGTCTGACATCTCAGGGTTAGCCTTGCGGCAGAGAGAGATGACGTCTTGTATATAGGTGACGTATGACTCTGTAGATGTTTGTACGCGGGAACCCAGCTTACGCTTCGCAGAGAGCTTACGCCCGGTGGGACGTCCAAAAAGATCTTGAAGTTTGGACTTACAGAGTTCCCAAGAGGTGATCTCTTCCTCATGCGTTTCGAACCATGTCCGGGCGGTGTCTCGCAAGTAAAAAATAATATTCGCGAGCATGATGGTGTTGTCCCATCGGTTATGCAAGCTTACTCTTTCATAGAGGTCGATCCAGTCTTCTATTTCCTGGTCGCCTGTACCGGTAAAAGGTCCGGGGTCCCGTGGCTTTGTGAGGACTAAGGGTGGCGGGGGCGTAGCTGGAGCGCCTTCGGGTGGTGTGCCTGTGGGTGGAGTCATGCCGGATGCGGGCGGAAGACGCCTGCTGCGAAGGTCCAGGTCGGGGATGGGTCCGCACCTCCACCAAAGTATGTTACGGTGAAAACGATGATGATTTATTTATAGCTGGGTAATGGTGGTAGACAGAGGATTGAATCCCTTGCTGCGAGCGCGCTGGCGATCCTCTACTTCTTCCTTCTCTAGGCATCTCATGAGCTCTGTAATAATATAATTTACTTTTTTAAATAATTGATAAGAATAGTAAATTACAAAAACATTATCCTCTTACGAAGCGCCCCTTTGTGACACTTGTCTAAATTTTACGAATGTTGAACGCCAGTCCATCAATTATGTTTAATAAGGAACTCCTCTTTCCTCTGAAGATCAATGAAAATTCATCTTTGTGTCTGCATGACCTGCTTTCACTCACTGGGCCACCGATCACCACTGGATAGTTCAACTCCTCCGAAACAGAAACACTATTTTACATATCAGTTTGTAGCCAATCTACGGTGATACTGACCTAGCGTGTTTTTATTTGCTACCCCTTTACGACAAGATTATCGAGGGTAAAAATCTCAGAATATTTCAGATTTTTGGTCATTCCTTGCCAAACAACCCAGACAATGACACCGACCATTTCCGATTTAAAAATACATATATAATCGTAGTTGTTTGCTAGGTTTGCTAGTTTCCATGTAGACTTCAAGCAAAATATTTTATATCAAAAATATTAATTTTCACGTGAGCGCTTTTTGGAATTTCTGCAATTAGCCGCATAATAGGTATACGGTATGAGGATTTTGGACACAAAATCGGAACGCGGAGGGCGCACGAGGAGCAAATGTGGGGCCAGGGCACGGGGCACGAGCGCGTGGCGAGGAGCGCGTGAGTTCAGCCATGGCGGCCTGTGCCGCCGAACATTGGGCTTGAAGAAGAAAGCAGTCGTCTTTCACGATTCGGCCCTCTCTCCGGTCAAGTGGTGGATGAGAATACCACAGGTGGCGCACCAGCGTGGGGCTTGCCATTGTCGGAGGCCGATTCGAGCAGCGTTGCGATAAGACTAGCTCTGTACCGGGAGCTGCCGAGAGGCGAGAAACGTGTTTTTCGGCACGAATAAATAAACTAAGCGCCGCATAAAGGTCGGATCTCGTGAGAATGTGACTCTGACGGTTGGGATAGGAGGCGAACTTTTGAGAACATAATGACGCCTGAATCAAAAGATAATTGAAAAAATTTTCTGTGAGCCGACATCCAATTAAGCCGAACATTGTGAAAACAAGATATGACAATTTGGACGCCTGTAGTATCGATTTCAATGAAATCACTTCACAGCAAGACAGGAAATAATATCTTCTTTCTTGCTGAGAAGTGTTTTTCACTGAAATAGATTCTGCATGCTGCCACAGTGACATTTCTTGTTAACGATATTAGGCTTAGGTGGACGTCGGCTCATAGAGAAATTTCGTTTTTCTCAATTATCGTTTGATCAAGGCAACGTCATGTTCACAAACTTTGACGTTTTATCCGAACCTCCAGCGTCACATGTTCACGAAGTTTGAGCTTTCTGCCGTGCATAGTTTATTTATCCGGGCCGAAAAACACGGTTCTCGTTTCTCGGAAACTCCCTGTACATGGTCGATGGAAGGGGAATGTGCAGGCTCACCAAGAACCAGACGATCAAGGAAACCTTCCAAGGCGCCAACTTGCGCGACCTGCTCCTGCATACCCTGTGGCTTTTTCAAGAGACGTCTAAAAGGGTGACATGATGGGAACCCTGTCCCCCATACGGGTTCAGACCCGAAGGGAAAACCAGACTGTCATCCTGCTGTAAACCCTCCCAAGAACAACACCGAGGAGGTCAAAGACGCCGTGAAAGGACAGGGTCACGAACCAGGAGGGCACCCAGATTATAACGTGCCGCATCAACCTCTTCGCTCTAACATTCGGCTGTGCCCTGGGCACGCCTTGCTGCTGTTCTGGTCGCAGCGCACGAGCAAAGGACTTCCTCACAGTTCACAGACTAGAATGAAAGCTTGTCATCAAAGTTTGATTTATTTGAAAGTCAGCGGCGACATTGATGATGCTCGGTTGGCGAGGAAACCCGATGGGAAAGCGGAGAAATATTTTGTTATTCTAACTCTTTTTTTATTTTAAAATGAGGACGCAGGTAATGGCTACGCAAAGTTAATAGTTCTTGTGAGGTGTTCTACCTCACAAAGGAAATCGGGTCCCTTCTGGACTCAAAAGATACCAAACAGCTCTCTTGAGAAGGTTAAAGACAGGAAGTGACATAACCCCGCGCCTTCTCAAGAAATGGGAGACACAAGCAAAGTTGATTCAAGACCCGGAATTCATACCGAAACCACCAGAGTGTAACTTTTGTAGAGAAAAGACCCCACCAACTATCGATCACCTCCTGTGGAACTGCAAACACTTCAGAAGAGAAAGGCAGGACGCACATGCAACAATAGATCCAGAAGAAAAGCCCCAAAACCTTAATGAATGAATAAAACCAGCAGGGGATTCCGGAAGAAGACTTCAGCTACTCAGATCCGTCATTTCCTACCTGATGAAAACGGTCCTCAGTGAAACTTTTTTGAATTTTTTTTCTTGGGCCATGCGGTGGAGAAATCGCTTGAGCTTTAATTATGAAAGAAAAAAAATGTATTTCATCATCATCAACCAAAGCCAGTGGGGCTGTGGCCCCATTCAGTAGCCACGTTTCGAACTTTGAATATGTGTGCTCCCAACCAGTGCAAGATCAGCGCATGAAGCAGGGCACCAATGCTTACGCATCATTAAAGGATTTTTCTCGGCGAAGTTCGAGAGACAGCCAAGCATTCTTGGGGCTTTAAATACAGTTCATAGCGAGTGGACGAATGACCCTTTTCGGCACTGAATTTGCTCACAGAGACACGTTCGCAAAACACTTTTCCCTAAAGTGGCGTGTTGCTAAACAAACCGGGCCGCTGTGAGTGCTTGTACTCCAGCGCTCCTAGCCGGAGCGCTTTTTCGCTCACCCTTCGCGCGTTCAATCTGTCGAGTATTGTTCTTTGTTTAGTTTAGAAAAAGTTCCGGGACCCCGTCCACCAAACATCCATCTTTCGCCCCCCATAGAAGAGTCTCCCACGCGTCAGGATTCCACTTTTTCCCGGGCGCACTGAAAAGTTTTCGTCTTTGCTTCCTCCCTTTATGTTTCTCCCTTTCTCTCTCTCCTTCTTCCTTTCTCTTTCACTCTTCCTCCTTCTCAGTTTAAGCGATTATTAGGACGTATGCGATGCCGTTCGTCAAATGCCAAACTTGGGAAAACAAAAACAACGGACTTTACCAACGGAAAACGCCAGCAACCCTCCATCATTGTTCTCGGAAATAGGACCGTGGACGCACGCACACACCGTACATTTCGCATCATCTTTCCATCACTTTGGAGTACACAAAACTTTGTATATGCACCTTTTTTTTTAATTTGCTGTTATCTACCTGCAACCCAACCAGACTCACAACTTCGGATAAAAGTTGTACCTTTTAGACGACAACGATTTTTACAAGGACGAACGATTCAATGCCGCCATGCTTCTCGTTGTCCACATATCCTGCAGAAATTGCACCCTATGCAAATCGTTAGGGCATCCGGTCGCCGAATTAATTTTCGTGGGGTTACTGCTTTGTCACTGAAGGGGTCATTTTGTGCCCTTCGGGCTATCTATGCGACGAAAGACAAGTGGTGGTAGCTCACAGTTGGAAAACCGTCAGAAATATGAAACTAAGATTGTAGGACAGTTACAGTGTGACTCGTTGCAAACGTGAAGCCTGGATAAAAGCGTGACCTGATTGGTCTTGAGCGGGGGCGTGGGGGCTACGTGGCGAAAGCTGCCGCCCCATACTAAGGGCCACTACTCTCCATTTATCTATCCGAGTTATAATCTTATTTCGATGGATTGCCTCCGTCCCCAGAGCACCTCCGAAGTGGGCAAGCCCCCGAGTGTGGTATTTTTGGCGCCACGCACGTCCCTATTCGCGACTCCAGCGAACTATAGGGGGCGCGCTGGTCAGGCAAAATGGCGGACGAGAGGAGGTCGTTTTCGTCGTTCAACACGCGGACCACCATAAATGTCTTGCACTGCAGCGTAAAATCGGTGTCACATATGAAAGCAAAGCGATTTTTGAAGGTAGAAACCTTCTTCTAGTCAGTGCGTAGGAATGACGCGGTGGAAGAATAAAAATAATTACTGGGAACGATGTTTGTTTCTATGCTGCCTATACGAAAACCAAGCAGCGATAGCAGACGACAGAGTCGAAACGACCTCCTCTGAGCTTCTCGGCGTCGACGCTACGCGGCGTTGATTTCGCTGGAGTCGCTAATAGGCGCAGCAAGCATTCGATAACCATTGTCTGCTTTCGACCGAGTGCTTACTGCGCCCATCAGGAGATGGCAGCACCTGCATAACACTCGGGAGACTCCTTTTTCTGCGTCGGTGCCTGCCGGGAGAAATATCGTAGGTGTTCAACTTTGTTGCAGGAACAAAGCTACGCCTTGAAATATATGTTGTTGTTGTTTTTTAAGAAAGAAACAAAACGATTGAGCGATGGATTTCACGGAGTAAAAATAGAGCACTAAAATACATTTGGGGAAACTTTAGCAGGTTAAATGCAGGTGCCGAGCTTTACGGGTAATTTACTGCCAGCACTTCAATCCATATTCCCAGTTATATATATATATATATATAGAAGGCACAAAATTAAGCCCAAGTACAAACGTTAAAAGCTCTCATACATACGACTCTTTGATTCGATCAAAGTTGGAACATTATACTGCAGTTTGACACCAACACAAAAAGAATACACCGAAGCTTCAAATGGCACACGGGAGAGATCGTCGTTTTATGTAGAGAAACTGCAAGTGGCTCTCCGTCTTCATTGATCACCTAGGAGAGTGCAATATCGTTTGATCAGCGCGGAAAGCCTGGGAGATTTATATTTTTATATTAAGTTTTTTGTAACAAACTTTCCTTTCATTGACGTTCATATTTAATCCCACAATCTTCAAAGGGCTACAACAAACAAGCATCATTGTTTTATACTGCGAAGATCAACCTCAACTGGCATTTTCAATTTTATTTTTTATGTACGATATCTGAATGGAATGACCTTCCTCCTGACAGTTTTTTTTTTTTGCCTTCGATGTCAATATAGATCTCAACACTCATAATTGTTGAATACCATTTCATTCCAACCGTTTTAAAGAAGCCCTTTTTGGTTCCGACATTGCAATAAAATGAATTGACTGATGATCGATTATACTGAAATGTATCTACATAAATTATCTTTATCGGTTTCTAAGGCGCCTCTTTGTTTGGGTGTAAAATACGGTTTTGAAATTGACTAACGTAGAAGTTTGGGCTAGTTGGCATTTTATGATTAAAAATTAAAACAGCGCAAGGACACGGACAAGAACAAGAAGGTAGACCATCAAAGCGCTGACTTACAACTAAAGTTTCTTCGTGCTAACATCAACTTGTAACGTCATAACTGTAACGTCATAACAAACAAACAAAGATAAAATTCATCTAATGGACGCCACGAGCTCCTTAGCCACCATTATGTGCTGTCACTGTGTGTCTAGAAAGCAACATTCGTTTTCGGATAAACATATTGAAGGAGTGCTGACACAGTTTTCCCCCAATTTTCCGATTTCCCGCGCCTCAATGATTTCTCGAGTGAGTTTGCCTTTATTTTTCCTAATCACTTCACGCTTGTCGACGACGGGAGTGCAGCAGCAGTCACGGCAATGCTGGCCAAGGTGACCTGACGCAACTCTAAAAACGTTATTCTTATGTTCTCGCAAGAGATCCTTGAGGCAGCGCCCCGTTTGCCTAATGTATCTCCTGCCGCACGAGAGGGGAATAAAGTACTCTACTCTCTCCACACAGTTCACGAATCGGTCGTGGTGCTTTTGGTGCAACCTTGCTTTCCTTTAGAACAAAAGTTCACTTTTCTGCACAGACCAGACAGCTTTTCCGGAGTCGAAAAAGCCACATCAACACCAACCTTTCGGCCAACTTTCTTTAGGTTGTGAGAGATCTTGTGCAGGTATGGTAAACGGTTACCTTTTTGTTAACCCTATGAGCCTGCTAGGTCGTTTCCTCACGTGCTTTCTTAAGTAGGCTCTCAGCAACTGTTGTCAACAGGTAAGACGGATGTCCCGCATGTCTGAGCCTTGATGCTTGTGTGTCGAAGCTCTCTTTCATACTAGGGGAGGGAGGGGGGGGGCAAGACTTGAACAGGGCATTTTTAAAACAGAGGTTAACAATCCCCCTTTTTACTAGTTTGGAATGCGCTGAGGAAAAAGGCAAGATGGGTTTCTTAGCCCTCGGCTCATATATCCAGCACACATGGCCATGACCAAGTTGAAGGCTCAGATCCAGAAACCTAATTGCCCTATTTACAGGTACTTCATGTGTCAGCACCAGCGGTTCCAGACACTCTTCAAATGTTGACAGGACAAACGACACAGCAGAATCGATATCTGCCTTGTCACAATCCAGGAGCACCGAATAGTCACCTACGAATCTAAAAAATGTTCCCACCTTGGTTCCTTCCAGCTTGCGTACAGGACTCTATCGTGGAACGCAAGAAATATATCTCTAAGTACTGGGGCTATGCACGGCCCTATGTAAACGCCATTTCTCTGAATAAAAACATCGTCATTCGAGGTCGCAAACGTCTACATGAGATAAAAAGGTAAAAGTTATATAAAGTGACTCAAACTAAGTCCAGATTCATTCTGAAACGCCACGGCACCATGATTGTCAATGCAGTCTTCAACAGATGCCAACAGCTCTTTATGGGGAATCGAATAATACACAAATTGAATTTCGAAGGTTTTTTTAGATGTTTTTGTTCTTCTTTTATGGCGTACCCCACAACTGCAAGGGCGCCAAAAATGCTTCATGTCTGTAAACTAAACATAAAGCTGTTCGCGGAGGACCTAACAGCGCGGACCGTGCTCGTCTAACGCTTTGAACCCTCTCGTTTCTTCACACAGGCGACCACCAGCACTGGCACTGACCGCAAACGGATTGCGACAGGCACGACCATGGTGACCACGGACTGAACAAAACAATTTTTTGCGAAAGAAAAGTGTCCGAATGTGCGTTGCCACACCGCCACTGTGACCGTGCGTGATGAACAGCCCCACAAGTACCGTGCGCCGGGGACGATGACCGAACAAGTGAGCAACACGCCACAAAACGACGTCATCGGAGGCACCCAGCCACCAAACGTCATCGGTCCCCGTGGCAGTGGAATGCGCCAAGCGGTCACTCGTCGTTTCTAAGCCAGTACCCGAGAATGACGACTAGGTTTCTCCTGCATCTACTTTTCCGTCTGTTCTTGTTACGGGAGAACATCTGCTCCGGATACGTGAGTCAGAAAACGAAGGAAACAATCACTTTCACATAAAAGGTGATCGTAATTGAACCCTCTAAAAATTGCTCCGCTGGTGGTACGAAAGAAAGTACTGCATAGCGGCGTGCGCAAGAGACAATTTCTAGCGTACAGAGTCAGAACTAATATAACGTTCACTTTGAAGCAACCTTAAAGGGGCAAAACATGAGCATATCTCGAGGTGCTATCTGTAACATCGTATTGCACCGTTTGCAGAGTGTTTGACAGAAGAACCTGATCTTTGAAGGAGATGTTAGCCTTGTAGGGAAGCATTTTCACAGAAAATCAGGCCAAATGGGGCTAGGTACGGCTCCCGCGCATAGCGACATTTTTGATGTCGCGATGCGCGACATCAAAAATGGAGCCGCAGTTACCTTAGCCAAATCATCTTCTGAAAAAACACATTTAAAATCAGCAATACGTGACAAGCCCCTTAAAGGGATGTTGAACCGAAATGTGGAACTCGCAAAATAAGTCTGAGGCGATAGGCGGGACTCTGCAGAAACCAAAAAACGTCAATCATACGGCGATATCTCTAACGTTTGGCCGTATTTTTTGGTTGGAAAAGTGCGCCACTGAACACGGACGACGAGACCGACGAAGGCATCTCAGGTCACGATTCTCATTCCCTCTCCCCTTCGCTTCGCCCCCTCGAGCTGGTGAACCGAAGCGAGGAGGAAAGAAGCAAGGCCGCTCTCCCCTCATACTCAACTATTCCATGAGGATCGTGACGTCACATCCCTCGCTTGATCGCGCCTTATTTTTTTTTTTCCAAAAATACGGCCAAGAGTTTAAAATATCGATGTATGAGTGATGTTTTGGAGTTTGTGGCGTCTTGGTAAACGCTTCTGCGGCCGTATTTTGCGAAATTCAATTTCGTAGAGCGCGTTGCCAATGGGTCTCGAGATGCATGAGGTCTTGTCTCATGAGTCTGCACATCAGCTCAGTTTCACAACTCTTTCAACTATCTCACTTTCATTTCTATGGAACCAGGACTGAGTCTTAATAGCGCTCCAAGACAAGGAAACGTTTCCTGGGCGTTCCGTCCCTGTCTGACGCCGAGTAGAGTCAGCCCCAAATTGAGTGCGGCTATTTTATGATTCTGTAGAGACGAAGCAAAATTTTATGTTTTCTGCCCTTCTTCAGGGCAGTATTTGTTATAATCTTCTTTTTTTTTTATAAAGTACGGTGTCGCACAAACATTGTGCTCAGACATTTTGACAAAAACATTGCGGTTTCAATATACTTTTTTTTAAGGTCGTAATCTTGTAGCCAGTCTAATTTTCCACACTTGAGGGACCTGTTGATTTGTAATAAATATGAACGCCACACCAGGATGCTGTCTTGGCGGCTCTGTCGAATGGCTGCAGCGTTGTCAACGAGCAATGGAATGAGTCCAAGCAAATACAAACGAAACATTCAATCAAGTACTTGCCAGCATTCAAAACATCGTTTTTCCAGTCTTTAAAATGACACGACCAGTTTTATCGATTGCCGCAGGGTTGAACATACGGCTTTCAAAGAGCGGGCAAAGCACCAGCATCTTGCGGAGAACACTCCAAATTTTGCGGCCAGGCCATTTTATACTTTCCCGACCGTTGTGCCGTCACTATCCAACCGTAACCCATCCAGACTCGTGCCAGCCCTTTCCTGCCTACCCTATCCCAATCCCAACCTAACTAAATCTGACCCTATAGCCCAGCCCGGCCTGTTCAGCCTCCTTGCTTCGGCCTCCCAGAAAGCAAGGGAAATGAAGAACAGTCACTGCAAGGTCGACTAGGACACCGTCGAGTGCTCCGCGACGCACAAAACCGTCCTGTTCCACGTGCAGTGTTGAGTTGTGTGTAGTGCGGCAGTTGTAAACAAAGACGGACAAAGTGAAAGTACATTCTACGGGCGCTGTTTCACTAGACGGTTTCTTGCCAGCGGCGACAGTTGTTTGAAGAGGGTCTCGGTACCGAGTGTTACGCGGCGGCTCCCGAGGCTAAGCGCGACAACCACGAGACTCGAGGACAAAAGCTATCGTGCATTCTCAAGAATCGCTACGTTTTAGTTATTAAAACTTGTTTTTTCGCAAAATAATATTTCATGTGTTTCTTGCATTCTAAGTATTCAAAGTTTCAGCGGGTGCGCCCAGCTAGAAACAGGAAGTCAGGTGAGTACTTATAAGTAACCATGATTTTTTTGGTGTTCGCTGCTTTTTGAATGGGACGGCATATTGTGAACAGGAAGCTTCCGATTGGTTACCAAGACGAGTCGTCCCTGGATTATGTTGGAGTCCCTGGAAAGCAGACAGCTTCTATTGTGAAAGTAACAGGGATTAAACCAGCTCTTAAAATACACTCAAAACATTTGTGTCAATAGGGACTCACCCGAGGTTTTTCATTTGGGAACAATATGCTCGGCACTAAAAAACTGGCAAGGAAAAACAGTCATTTCAATAGTCTGACAAACTGTCACCGCGACCAATTGCCCCACGACGAAATGCCTTGTGTGACGAAGTGTCCTGGCTACCAATTGAACTGCTACGAACTGTCTTTCGGCGAACAGTTCCACAGCCTGGACAATGCACCCTTTTGGACATAAGGACGACACAAAGCGCCTGGTACGCACAATGCGGCCGATGGAGGGTCGGATGAATAGATGGACAAATGCACACGATCGAACTTTATTTCTAACTGGGCTCAGGTTGCGCCACCAATCACATCCTTGGGTAAAACACGAACAACGTACCGATATTCATGGCCTCCGAGATTCTTAGCGCGCAGCGTTCTCCTCCTTTCATTCCATTCGTCGGGAGAAACTGAGATCAAAATAAAAAAGTGGCTCGAGGCTATTTCCGTTGCGTGATTGCACTAGGTACAGGCCCGGCACTCATAATCATCGACCTTGCTTAGCTAGCTGCCCGAATAGAAAGGCGCTTCTTTTCCCAACAATTCTTTATTTTCCCCTCAGCACTTTCAAAGCCACGAAATATATATACTAAATGCACGCCTGATTGTTTTCAGACAACGTGAGTAAACAGTTTTGAATATGAGTCAGCGTCGACGTACATTGGAAGAACTGAGAGATTTATGTGGCCATTCCATCTTTCTTGGTGTTGTGCTACCAGAGTGGCGTGTCTCTGCCGGTAGATCTTTCTTCCGCTAAAAAGCGAAAAATTAATCAGAACAAACAAAAACAGCAAAAATACACACAAGCTCACACATAGAAGCTGTAAAAAGTGTTTATTTTCATCATACGTAAGTCGCATCGGTGCTTTTATCGTTCTTCGCGACCTAGGAAGTGCCAGTGCCGGAGATTCATTTGGTTGTGTCAACACTCCATATGAGGTTGGATTTACTGGTTCGTCCTCCGTTGCCGGAGGTTCATTGGGTTGTGTCGACACTCCAGGTGAGGTTTGATGTACAGGCTATTCCTCCGTTGCGGGATCTAGCACTTACAGTTCTTTGTCCTCAAACTCGTGAATTTACTTAAAGGTTTCGGGAGTCTTTCTCAGGTCCTGCCTGTTACGACGCAACTCTTTGCCTTGTTCTGTAAGTGTCATGTAAGACCGCGATGCTACGCTTTCCTGAACCTATGCAGGGTTGCTCCATTTATTGTCGGTTCGTACTCTCACCACGTCTCCCTGTTGCAAAAGTTGGAGGTCACGGCAGACGTTCGTGTTCTGAACATGCTTTCGTACCTCTGAAAAGGCAGGCACACTCAAGTCTAGAATTCGGATTCTCAACCTTCATCATATTAAAAGCTCTGAAGACATCTCTTATCCTCCAGGAGGCCCTTCGCTAGTTTTGAAGTCTGATACAAAGGTCCTCGCTTGCGTTCTTGGTTTCCTTCAACAACCTTTTGATCTGCACACCCTCTTCCGCCAAACCATTCGACCTCAGGAATCGGGAGATGGAAATAATATGTGTAAAGTCATAAACTCTGGCAAACGTGCTGAACTCAGGGGACGTAAATTGCGTGCCACCGCCTGTACTTACTTTAAGCGGGAGACCATGCCTAGCAAACATACTGGATATATTTCAGATAACACATATACTCGAAGTGGTTGGAAGCAACTCAACCTCCGGATAATTCGAGTACGCATCATTTGCGACGATATAACGTTTACCGGAGTATTCACAGAGCTCTACGCCTACCAGGGCCGAGGGTTTCCGAGGTGTATTTAAAAAGTTGTTCATATGTAGTAGGCGGCATGTTTTGCAGTTCCCAGTATTCGTTTCAGTGTCAGCGTTCATGCCAGGGCAATGCATTAACAGTCTAGCTCGTGCCTTGCAATTATTTAGCCCTAAATGCCCTTCGTGAAGTCGCTGGTGGCATCTCTCTTCTTAATGCTTTCGGCATTGCGACTATGGGTCCACGCGTTGCTATGCCTCGTACAGATGACAGTTCATTTTCAAAAGAAGTCATTCTACCTTGAGTTGACTCATCTGTCTCGAGTGCTCTTTGAACTTTAAGCAACTCTTCGTTTCACGAAGTTGCAGAAGCAAGCCTTGGCATCATCGTATCGCTTACAATACTTGTGAATACGCCATTACTATGAATGTCCATGTCTTCGGCATATTTGCTTGAACCAACGTCAGTAGGTATTCGTATGCGGTACAGTGTGTCTGCTAGCAGTTGTTGTTTTCCGGGAAGGAACTCTAGATTGTAGTCGAATTGCATAAACCGCAGAAAATTATCTGGAGCCGTGGAGGCATGTCTCCGACAGTTGTTTACGCTACTGCCAACAAATGTCGATTGTAAGTTTCGAAAGTTATGCTGAGAACACAGACAAACTCTCGGAAACACTCACAGCCAAACGCTATTCCCAGGGCTTCTTTTTCTATTTGTGCATTTGGAGTTTTGCATTCGGAAAATACTCACGCGGCATAAGCGAAAGCCACTAGAGCGTCAAGTCACTGGATCTAGGAAAGTAGCGCCATTGTCTTCCCATCTACTAGCCGTACACAAAAGAAAACAACACACAGACGACCAAACCTCTCAAGGTAATTGCCTCATAGCTGTCGGCTGTCATGGTGATCGCCATTTTGGACCCTTTCAAAGCTTCGAACCAGTCGCACCAAGCTCGCTATGGAGCATCATCGTACTGAAAGCGTGGATCGGCCAATATGAGCGTCTTTGGCACTGTGCATGCGATAAACTTGTCACTCATGCTTATTTTCCCAGATCTCTTGCAATTATGTTACTCTTCTTGCGTGTTTCAAGAAAGTAAAATAATTTTTCACTGCCTCTAAGCACAGACGTTGCGTGTGATGGCGGTACGAAGATGTACGGCATCACACACGGCGTCGCTGCTTGGGGGAATTGAAAAATAATTTTACTGTCTTGAAACATGCACGAACAGCAACTTAATTGTAAGAGATCTGGGAAATAAGCATGAGAGATAAGTTTATTGAATGCACAGTGCCAAAGACACTCATATTGGCCGAGCCACGCTTTCAGTACGATGATGCTCCATAGCGAGCTTGGTGCGACTGGTTTTACCGACCCTTTTGAAGCTTCGAATCTTTGAAAGGGTCGAAAATAGTGATCGCCATGGCAGCCGACAGCGAACATCCAATCACCTTCAGAGGTTTTGTCGTCTGTATGTTGGTATTTGTGTCCAGCTAGCAGGTTGGAAGGCAATGGCGCTACTTTCCCAGATCCAGTGATTCTACTAGAGCGAAAGCTGATGCATCCGTTGAAATGTTTTACTTTTATCTCGGAACGAAAATGGCCAGTATCACAACACTAATTACCAAATTAAAGTTTTTGTTTTTTTTTCATTTGTTATTATGCATGCTGCAGGCAATCACAAACAATTTTCTTCTTTATCAAGTCACGTAACAGAAACGTTTCCTCGAACAAGCAGGGCGAAACCTTTCCGAAGTACGTAACCACGCTCAAGAAGCGTTGGACATCTTTTTCCTCACGCAAGGCAAAAAAGTTTTTTTTTTTTTGCGATCTGGATAAGGGTTGTATCGGGCTTTATGTCATTCTTGTCGATAAGGTCTCGCTAACAATTATTTTGTTCAACCCCGAACGATAATTGTCTTTATGTTTAAGGATAATTCTGCAGCTTTCGCAGCGTGCAAGACAGCTCTTAGTCTTGTATCGTCTTCATCGCGTGAATTTCCCCAGACTGGTACATTGTCGATGTATACGCGCACGCCCTCCAGGTCGTCAAATGCAGGATTCATTGTTTTTTAAACACCTCTAACACTGACGCAATACCTAACGGTAGCCTTAACAATCTGTATCGCCCAAAAAGCGTACCGAACGTACAGATTTGGAATATTGCCTGGTCAAGAGCAATCGGTGGAATCCAAAAGTTGCATTTATTTACTGAAAAACAGCGCTCCCGCCAACTCATCCTCAATGTCTTCCTAAAGTGGAAGCGCATAGTCTTCTCCTTTTAGGCTATGAATAACTTGACGGGGGCTCATACATATCCGTAAGCGACCATCTTTTTGACGAACTGTGATCAGTGGACTCAGCCAGTCGGAAGGTTTGTTCATCTTGGGGATTATTCCGCAGCTTCCATTCGTTCTCATACGTTTTCTCGCTCATAATCATCCAAGTGCCAGCTTTTTTAATCTGAGTGCCTTTGAATTTAATCGAAGCGTGCACCAAATTAATCAGAGTGTCAATGAATTTCATGCGTGTTGTCAACAGTTTAATTCCAATGCCATTCATTTCAATTCAAGACTCACTCAATTTTAGTTCGTTCGCACTTTGGAATAACCTGCGACTACAAACTCATATGTTACAGCCATTTTAGAGGCCAACGTTGCTTGCAACTCATGAATGACTTTTCACTTTATATGCACGTTGCATGACTCATTCTCTCGTGACTTTTGAGGGATTTCTTAGACCATAATACGTAAGCTCGGGACTGAATGATAGGGACAGAAGTAGCACTAAAACTTGGCAAAATCATTGGCTATGCCTCGGTCATTGTTAGGCCAACAGACATCATGGTCGGTCAGCGGCAAATTCTCAGTGGACAACCAAAACCCATGGTCGGCAAAAGCCAGGCCAGCATGGCCTTGAATTTAGCTTGACCACTGGCAAATAGCAATACTCGGAAAACCTTCGGCCACCCTAGGTTTTCTTTTAATGTTTGCCTTAAAGGAAGGGCTTTGCACAGCCTTTGTCCAATCTCCAAGGCCTTGTTTTCCCCTTGGACATTGGGCAAAGAACGAGACCCTGCATTTCTCCGCCACCGAGGCCTCGTTTTCATTTCGGCCATTGAGCAAGAAACGAGGGCCGGCATTTGCTAGGCCGAAAAGGTATAGACCTTTCCAGCGGCAGTCTCGAACGAAGCGATTAACAGCACGCGTCCCTGGTTTCGAGAGGGTACGTCAGTGTTGCCCGACTGCGCTGAGCTGTGGGTTTTCTCGTCAGTAGGCCGCGGCAGCCTGCGTAGGTGCAATTCCGAACGCTGGTGGCGGCAAAATCGCCTCGTTTTATTTTTTGTTTTGTGTTCTATGACGAAGAGAACTTCTCGAAGTTCTTACGAAAGCATTGCACTATTTTTCGGAATAAAAACAAACGAATGAAAGCTATTTTCGGCAAGTCCGTGCGCGACAGAACAAATGCAACTGGAATGTTTGTTTCATTTTATGTTGATCTTTTTAACGGGTAGCGGACATTTCATCGAACGCCATTTCATCGAATGCCGTTTCATCGAATGAATGGACATTTCATCAGAACACCGTTTCATCGAACGCCGTTTCATCGAACGCCGTTTCATCGAATCGCTGAGGGCCGTCTCATCGAATTTCTCAGTACCGACTTTTGGGGCATAACAGTGCTTTATACATGTTTTAATTTGTTAAGACTAAAGTAGGTGCTTGTGATGTTTTGAAGGTGGTGTCAAATTACTAGCAATAAAAACAATTGGTATAAAAAGAAATAAAAACGATTGGGTATGCGACTTACTGAAAAGCTTTACTCATGTACATGACTAAAACCACAACATTGCAATTAAAGGACAGACACTTAAAACACTTCAAATGTCTGTGTGGGTTTTTACCTGCTGTCTCGGTGTTTCAGTAATGTGCAATTTACACCAGCTCGGTTGTACCCTCACGCTTAGTTCAAGGTTTATTCACGGAAAACATTTAACTGCCAGGACAGTACGCTTATGATATAACGATACTCTCCCATGGGAGCACGCGAAATAAAATATAACGATACTCTGATTGGGTGCACTCTGCCACCCAAGAAGCCTGAACCCTTCCGGATCTTCACATAACCCAAGGTTACACGTACACGCTGTCAAACAATAAAACAGTACCCGCTTCCCAGAAAGCACATCATGCTTTCTGTATTTTGTCTCATGTTTAATTGTTTCATGTAACATGGATACGGGACATTGTTTCATGGAGGCTTTCTTCTCGAAGCAGGATATGTTCACGATGGAACTTGTCACTGCACCCTGTAATATAAAAACAAAACAAAAACCAAAGAAACAGGGAGAATTAGATGAAGTCGTGTATAAAAATTAAAATAAATTACTAAAATATTACAGGCTGCAACGGCGTTCGATGAAAAGGCGTTCGATGAAACGGCTTCGATGAAACGGGGTTCGATGAAACGGCGTTCGATGAAACGGAGTTCGATGAAACGGCGTTCGATGAAACGGCGTTCGACGAAATGTCCGGACCCACTTTTAACGGCACCATACACTCAGCCCTGTCAATCTACAAAGGTCATAACTGCCTAAAATATTTGACCACACCCCAGGATAGCCGAACTGCATGGGTATTCCCCGCTCACAACATGAAATTCAACGAGTCCCATCAATCGAACAACGTATATTGTACGCAGAGCCTTTTATAGAAGGGTCTGATTGTACGTACCCCACGGTGCCGCATTATCCGAACAGGATTTGGGAGAGGTCTCAAATGACACAGCATATCCAATATAAAGTGTCGACGATAGTCACTTCACGACTATCGGACGGAATCCGGCTTGTCTTGGGGTACGTTTTGAAGAGTGGTTATTTTTTTTTACACAGCACTAAAGCAAATAAACGAACGTGTCCATTCAGTTCCCATACCCCGGACCCTATCAGCTACTTCTCGCCAAGACCAAGAACATAGCCGGGAAGGCTCTTCGGAGATTATCTCAACGGAAATAATCCTCGAAGCACGTCGAACGGCCCGCGTCGCGGGCTGCTTGACGTTCGCTCTCTTCGCTCGCTCTCTTTGTTCGTTTCCTGCGAAGGTCAAGCAGGCTACGAGCCCTGTTATACAGTGGAAGATAACACAAAACACGCAAGCATCCTGAAGAGGCAAATAAAGTAAAAACTTTCAAGGAAAGCCGGCGAACTCCGAATGCACAATGCAGGTGGGGAGTCGCGCTGACCGGGTTTCCACAGCTCAGGCGGGTGCCAGAAATTTTTGGCTGATAGGGGTCGCCCGAGTCGCAAAATGGCGGCGGCCAGAGAGCTCTTTTTGCAAAGGTCTATAGCCGAGGGTCATTTTCACCTCGGTCATGAAGCAAACAATTTTGCGTCATTTGCCTGGCCACTAAAGTATAACTGAGGGTAGCTTTCACCTAGGCCATGGGACAAATAATTATGAGGCATTTGCATGGCCACAATGTAACAAGATAGAGGGGCTTAGAGAGATAAACTGGTATTAAGTTCACCAGGCAAAAGTGACCCCAATCGGCTGCCGCCATGTTGTACAATTTTGACCATTAAACACGTGACCGCACTAACTTTTGAGGCTTTTACGCAAAACTGATCCGAGATTTGTATTGCGATCGCTGTAAAAAAATATAATAAACTAGTTTTTCAATACTATTAGCTCCAAAGATCAGCGTCTAGCTTAATTAAAAACCCAAAATACAGAACCGCGGCTCACGGAATCTAGTAGAAGCATTCTGAAGCTGCCCGAGGTTTTGTCATACAAGCACAATTTGAACTTAAAAACAAACGAAGGACAACGTATCTCGTCGGTACTGGTATTCAAGATCAAAACCGATTTGTGCGTGGTACTTCGTTAAAATCTAGTCTTAAAATATAAGGTCACGCACGTGTCTAGTGGTGAAAAGTGTGCAACATGTTATACCACTTGGAATAAAGAGCGTGCTGGTAGGGCTCTCCTCTCCCTCAGGAGAGGAGAGCCCGGCCCGTCGAAGTAGTCAATAAACGTTCGCTGCCAGTTGGGAAACGTCTTGTCCGTCCTCGTCTTTTATATTCTGCCCTTTTTTTTACACTTTACAACGTTATAGCACCTACTGCTTTGTATGGCAAAAATAAATAAAAGAAATGTACAAAAACTAACTAGTTACAATTGCTTATGTTAACCAATCTCTGGGTAAAATTTCAGTTGCAAAAGGTTTCCAACACCTCTAAAGTCATGCACGAATGATCGTGCGATCTTTCTTGTCGCCCCTACAAAAACATTTACAGTGTATGCCATATACTAGGCAAACAAACACCAGAAAAACAGTTTACCGATTTCACTAAAATACTGTGTCAGAAAGATATATATCGCCGAGTCTAAAAATTACAATTGTGTTAGTGGCCAGGCTGTCGTTTAACTCATAATAAATTAAATGGTCACTGTAAGATAGGGTCATTTGTTTGATTCAACTGACAGATTACAAGTGAAGTGCATGTCCTCTGTTTAGTCCATTTATACCTGTCAAGGAAAACAGTTTAGCATATGAGGGCTGTTCAGAAAGTATTCGACCTTCGGCCGAGAAAAAATACATTATTTGCCTTGAGGTCTGAAACACTAACTCCCTTCAAAGTACTCATCCTTGTAATAGCACGTACTTCAATGTCTGAAAGGCTTAGCTGCTAATTCAGTCAGTTGTCCTGGTGCCCTGGGCCTCTTGTGCTATAGTTCTCAAGGTTTCTGAATCAGCCGGAGTCCTATCTCCTTTGATGACTTGCCTACTTCCAGTTCCGTATGGCCCAAGGCTCAGAACAATACCTGCAAAAGGTGTTATGAGTGCAATTCGCTCACAGGATCAAAGCAAACAAAATTAAATTTTGATTAATAGCATCTTTTGATGTCCCCAAGTCGGAACAAGTGTTCTCTAGCCAAACTACAGAAGAACAAAATAAAACATCGCCTCCTTTAGAAATACTTTGAAATGACTGCATAAAAAAGTATAACCTGCTCGTAACACTGGAATTTGCTTGCCAGAGGCGAGTTGCAGCAAAATAAAGTACAAATTACCAACATTATATGGTCGTTAGAAAGCCTCTAGAGTTTTAGAACTATGCCACCTGAACCAAAGCATTTGAAGTATACAACCACTTCAACTTAAACTGGCTGCTGCCATTAAGTAATCTTTTCTCAGAACTAAAATAAGTACAGTGGACTCGCGATAATACAAAATTGGATATTTCGTACTTTCGGTTAATTCCAACCAAAAACAAAAATGATGTTGTCGCCCTATGTTTTGAATTCATTTATAAGCTGCTTAATTCAAACAACGTCAAAGCTTAATTAAATATATTTGTTCATAGCTACCCCTACCCCTGCCCGCTTCGATATGGATGAGCTTCGTACCGGCGTGCGGTCGTGTATCACTACCGCCTGGCGCACGTTAAAGAGGTAACTGCAAAGAAAAAAAGTGTTTTTAAACAGCCTAATTGGAACAAGCATGTCACAAAACTAATCTTCCGCGAAAAAACAATTTTTTAAATCATTCTTTACGCCACAGGACGTAATTTAGTCGGAGTCACAAATTCTTGACATATAAACCTCCCGCTCCTTCGACGCGCGCGGAGTGGCTGTTATACGTCACTCCGTGACGTACAGCAGCCACTACGTGACGCATATTACCACCCTTTGTTGCGCGGCGATTTAAGCGGACGAAATAGCCACAAAACTAAAATCAATCTCGCGCAATGAATATTGCTGTAATTTTTGTTTTTGGTGGAAAAATTGTTTGTGACATGCTTGTCCCAATCAGGCTGTTTAAAAATACACTTTTTTCTCTTCGCAGTTCCTTTAAAGATCTCAGGCTAAGCGATTCTACTGTTACTGGCTAAATGTTTCATCTACAGTTGAGAGACGAGTCACTCATTGAGGCACACTAACTACAGGCTGTAAAAACAAACACAACCCATTCATTTGTTCATCGTGGCGGGTTAGCCCCGTTGAGTGCGCTTCTCACCTTGCGTCTGTGTACTGCGGAAAGCAATACACGCGAAGCTCGCGAGCATTGCTTTTTCGCACTACACAGGTGCTCGGTGGGAGGCGCATTCGAGGAAGCTAACCCACCACGATTATGCAAGCAATGCTCTCCTTTTAGTCTGTTTTCCTTATTCAAACATGTTTTTTTTTTTGTGGGATAAGTTTGAGAATAAAGAAACAATATGTGAATATAGCAAGCCGATTTATACATTTTCTCGATTAGGATAGCTGAGCGTCTCTTTCGGTTTAATTTTATGTAAAATCCATCATTTACATGCCACCCAATGTATGCATTGGACTTTGTGAAGCCACAGTTCTTATGTATAGTGTATAGTGTATTAAACTAACTAAACTTAGAAGTGGAAAATTGAAAAGTTGAAGCAGCCTTCACGCGTTCAGCTGAATTTTGTTTGAGCATGGTACAACGGTACTAAAGGCTTGGAGAAATTATTTGATATTCGATTAGAAAATATTTGGCCAAAACCACTATTAGCTTTAATCTTTATCAATGTTTTATGTCTGTGCCTAATTTATATAGAGGCATATGAAGATGAGAATGTAAAATCTCTGTTTGGTATATGTAGCAGAGTTCAAGTTGGGCTAGTTGGTGCAGGCTAAACATAATGTAGGTAAAACAGCGCAGAACGACAAAGACTTGAAAGATAACTTACTAAGGGGAAAAGCTGAGCTAGTTGGTTTTGATACATCTTGGGTGAAACCAGCTGAACAAAGGAAGGAAGATGACAGGAGAAAGAATGGCGAACCGACCGCTGGACTACCAACTGTTTTTATTAAATCTTCCTCTTCTTCTATTAATTTATACCCAATCCTCCTTTTTCTTTTTCTTTCCCATTGCTCTTATTTGTGCTCTTATTTTTCTTATTTTTCCTCCTGATTTTTATCAATTGCCACCACGAAAGAGTGCCGTGTAGAAAGAGTTTTTCTTTGGCTTGCAAGGTAATTGAAGGGATGCTCACGCACTTGTCGTCTTCTTCGTCGATAGCGAAGGCCTCTAAAACCTCCCTTACAACCCGGTTTTCATGGTGTCCCATTATGTGAAGATGGTCGAGCTCTGCTGTACACAGGCATGTCCGACGTGGGCAGCTAAATGTCCTGGATCCCTGAGGTTCCTAAGGTTTGCTGCATGTTCACGTGCTCGGTCGTTAATACATCGACCGGTCTGTCCGATGTAGCGGCCACATGTTAGCGGTATGTTATATATAACTGCCTTGTCTAAGGGAGCGTATTGTGTTTGGGTGCCCTGGTGTTACACTTTTCCGTGGTGTTTTTCGGTGCTTGATTAATTTTGCGGCAATTAGAATAGGCCTTGTTAGGTGCCGAGCAGATGACTTGCACGCTTTGCCGGTTCGCTATCTTTTTTAACTTATGGGTAACCCCGTGAATATACGGTATCACTACAAAGGGTGGTCTGGGTTTTTTCGTTTGTTGACTCGTAGCATCATTCGTCTTGATGGTGCGGCATATTTTCTCACAGATGGAGGCCATCATGGGTTTCGGGTATCCCGCGTTGTAAGTCGAGGCATTTTGGGTGTCAAAACTTTGTTGTACTTGATGTGGACATGATTTCTTTAGACTTGCTGTAAGAGCTGAGATGGCGACAGCTTGCTTTAACGTTCTTTGAATGTTCCGATTCATAAGGAAGAAATGCCTTCCCCGATCGTGCTTGATATTTCCAACATACATGTCCTGTTTTGAAATTCAAAGCTAAATCCAGAAACCGAATGGAATCGTCCACAGGAGTCTCATAGGTGAAGGTTAGACCCAAACAGCTTTGTTGGAATAGTGTCATGGTGGTGTTGAGGCATCCGTCTTCATTTTCGTTAATTTTTGTGGTGGATAAAATAAGAAAATCGTCCACATATCTAAAGATACCCGCTATGCGTGTATCTTTTAGGACCTTCTGAATGGCTCGTCCACACATGGCAGAAGAAAATATCACATAAAAAGAGGAGCCGCCTTGTGAGCCGATACACTTAGCTGCCCATTGTCGGACATGCCTGTGTACAGCAGAGCTCGACCATCTTCACATAATGGGACACCATAAAAACCGGGTTGCAAGGGAGGTTTTGAGGGCCCTCGCTATCGACGAAGAAGACGACAAGTGCGTGAGCATCCTTCCAATTACCTTGCCAAGCCAAAGAAAAACTCTTTCTACCACGGCACTCTTCCTGGGTAATTGCGGGTCTCATGACCAAGATCAAAGCGACAAAAAGACTTCTTGTCCTCAAGTCTTTTTTCAGCGCAAGACTCGCTTAAGTGGGCACGGGAACGCTAAGGCAGCACGGACGCTTACGCATGAAATGCTTCCTCTCGTACAGATCCCACTTCTTCAGGCCCTTCTCGGTCTCGCACTATCACCGGGTCCACCTCAAGTCATCCTTGGTGTCAACAATCCTGGCGGATCCACCCGACTGGCATCTTTTCTCGGCGTGTCATCCTCCGTGCGTCAGCAGGACCCGCCCCCAAGCACCGTGACGTCACCCTGGTCGGAAGCATTCCCAGCATTCCAAGATCCCAGCCTACATAAGGACGGCGCAAGCCACTCCTTCCTCAGTGGGCACGGGAACGCTAAGGCAGCACGGACGCTTACGCATGAAATGCTTCCTCTCGTACAGATCCCACTTCTTCAGGCCCTTCTCGGTCTCGCACTATCACCGGGTCCACCTCAAGTCATCCTTGGTGTCAACAATCCTGGCGGATCCACCCGACTGGCATCTTTTCTCGGCGTGTCATCCTCCGTGCGTCAGCAGGACCCGCCCCCAAGCACCGTGACGTCACCCTGGTCGGAAGCATTCCCAGCATTCCAAGATCCCAGCCTACATAAGGACGGCGCAAGCCACTCCTTCCTCAGTGGGCACGGGAACGCTAAGGCAGCACGGACGCTTACGCATGAAATGCTTCCTCTCGTACAGGTTTGTAAACGTTTCTCGTTGCATGCTAAGAGTACAAATAATGTGAACATTTTGCTATTCCCGTGCCCCAAAGTGTTACTTTGTCTCGCTTGTGATTGTGCGCGCGTTATCGGTAAACTGCTACTCTTGTCCGGTGACATTGAAACAAATCCTGGTCCCGGGCCTACGAAGGCTGAACTGGAAGCGCAGGTGAAACAACTTGGTAGTATGCACGAGCTAATGCTGAAACTCGATACTAATGTAACCGGCCTTGCGGCGGGACAAGCTGCACTAAAAGCCGATGTCGAGGCGATACTTGGCAAACAGGCTCAACTTGAGACTTCGGTGGCGTCGCTAAACGCAAAACTTGTTTCATTCGAAAAAGAAATTTTGTCTATCACACAGGCCAAAGCAGATATCTGTAATCTGCAACATTCCGTCGCTGTGCAGTCCGCTGCTACTGAAACTATGCTATCTCGACTTGATGATTTTGAAAACCGCTCGCGACGGTGTAATCTTCTATTTTATGGCATACCCGATGCTGCTGGCGAGTCATGGTCTTCGTCCGAACAAAAAGTTTTAGAATTTGCAAGTGAGAAACTAGGTGTCACACTTGATAGCTCTCAGATTGAACGTGCACATAGATTGGGAACCCAATCTCGGGAAAAGAACAGGCCTATCATTGCAAGCTTTTCTTCATACAAAACAAAAAACCAGTTACTTTTGTGTGGACCGAAGCTGCGCGGCCTCCCTTTTTCTATGTCTGAAGATTTCTCGAAGAAAGTTCGCGTTGCGCGTCAGAGACTTCTTGCATTCGCCAAGTCACGGGGAGGTCCGTATAAACTGCGTTTTGATAAACTACATATGGGTTCAAATGTCTTTCTTTACGACTCCGTTTCCGATTCTGTGGTTAGTGCTTCCGCATAGGCACACGCTGGGAGTGGGAACAAACGCGTTGCTTCCTCCAACTCTAACTCACTTATCGGTGTTTTATACTTAAATGCGCGCAGTTTAATACCAAAGCGTGACGAATTGTGTTCTCATATTTCAACCTGTGATGCTAAGATAGTACTGATCACTGAGACCTGGCTTCATCCTGATATAAACGACAATGAAATACTGCCAAATCATTCAAATTTTACATTTTATCGACGCGATCGGAAGGATCGTCGTGGTGGCGGCGTTTTAATATGCATTGATAAAAGTATTAAAAGCACACTTCTTTTCGTTTCCATGTCAATTGAGGCCATCTGGGTCTCAGTGAAATGTGGTTTTAAGTCAATCCTGGTTGGCGTATGTTACCGACCGCCAGATGCGTCATCTAGTTTTGTAACTTCTTTGCATGATGATTTGTCAATTTTGTTCACACAACATCCTGGTCATTCTGTTTTCTTAGTAGGCGATTTTAATTTCCGTGAGATAAATTGGAATTTATCAGATCTTGTTGGTAGTGGAAGTTCTGGTGAGTGTCGCGATTTTATCAGTCTCTGCCTGGATTTTAACCTTTCGCAGATGATTTCTTTCCCTACCCGTGTAACCGCCACATGTTCAAATATATTAGACTTGCTTTTGACTAACCATCCTAAATCTATTACCTCTCTTACCGGTTTTGAAGGCATCAGTGACCACAAAGCAGTGTCCTATAACCTAGGATTTCGAGCACCAGAACCAGTCAGGTTGACCAAGCAAATAAGGCTATATAATAAGGGGAACTATGAGCAGCTTAACCAGGACCTCTCAAGCTATTTCTCAGTCTTCCTGCAGGGTTTTGACGACAGGAATATAAATGAAAATTGGTGCCTTTTTAAAAACAAATTACTGCAACTCATTGAAGCTCATGTTCCAACTATTAACATCAGCTCCCGGTCCTCTAATCCTTGGTATTCGCGCTCACTAAAAACCCTTAACAATAAGAAAAAACGACGTTTTCGAGTAGCCAAAAACCAGGACACTGCTTTATCCTGGTCTAGATATAATGAATGTGCCACTAATTATAAAATTATGTTAGAGCAGCAGAAGCGTATATTCTACCAGGAGACCCTTCCATCTATGCTACTAAACAACCCGCGCCAATTTTGGAATGTTGTAAATCATGCACCATACTCCCCACTAGCGCTTATTGATGATTCTGAGAACATTATCGAGATTAATCAGTGTGCCACAGTTCTTAATCATTTATTTTCTTCCCATTTCACCGCCCACTCTCCCTTAACACTGTCCTTACCTATTACTAGCAATGTTTTACCTATGGATCCAATTTGTATTGATTTCGAAGGTATTGTTAGTATTATTAAGTCACTGAAAATGTCCTCTTCCTGTGGTGTCGACGGCATAAATTCTAAGGTCTTACAAAGCACTAAATATTCCTCAAGCCTATTTCTAACAAAACTTTTTCAGCAATCATTAGATACAGTGGCGGTTCCTGAAGATTGGAGAATCGGCAAGGTCATTCCGGTCCACAAAAGCGGTAATAAATCTTCTCCTTTAAACTATAGGCCAATATCTTTAACTTCTGTACCTTCTAAAATACTCGAGCACGTAATCCACAAGCAACTATCTATTCACCTTGATTCTATCTCCTTTTTTAACAAAGCGCAGCACGGCTTCCGTCGAAACTACTCCTGCGAAACCCAACTTCTCTGCTTAACCAATGACCTGTTCGCAAACCTTGATTCTGGCTACCCCACTGACGCTGTATTTCTCGACTTCGCTAAAGCATTTGACAAAGTTCCGCATAACAGACTGCTTCTAAAACTATCGTCATTAAACCTCGATAATAATGTTCTCTCCTGGATTGAATCTTTTCTCTCTCAGCGTCATCAGTTTGTTTATGTTAATGATTGTTCATCCACTTTAGCCCCCGTAACATCTGGCGTGCCTCAGGGAACGGTGCTTGGACCGTTACTTTTCCTCATCTACATCAACGATCTTCCTCTTCAGGTATCTTCACCCATGTGCCTATTTGCCGACGACTGCGTCCTTTACCGAAAAATAACATCCCCTCATGACTCTTTAACCCTACAAAATGACCTTGACCTAGTTCAGAGCTGGTGTACTAACTGGCAGATGACGCTTAACGTCAGCAAATGTAAATGCATGCGCTTCTCTCGTTCCTCTTTTCAAACCTCTCCTGTTCATTTTCTCAATGGCATCCCTCTTCAACCCACAGATATGTATAAATACCTCGGCGTTCTTCTAACTTCAAACCTCTCCTGGGAAAACCATATTAATTCAGTTGTGAGTTCCGCTAACAAAAGCTTGGGTTTCCTTCGTCGCAATTTCAGATCCGCCCCTTCTCAACTAAAACGGCTCCTCTATCTTGCCCTAGTCCGGTCTAAATTAGAATACGCATCTTCAATCTGGCACCCTCATCATGCTACATTAACAGACTACATTGAATCTGTTCAAAACCGTGCTGCGCGTTTTATTCAATCTGATTACTCCAGTTTTTCCAGTGTCTCCCTCATTAAATCAAATCTCTCTCTCCCATTGCTTTCCACCCGTCGAAAAATATTCCGTCTCTGCCTTCTGCATAAAGTTTTTTACTCACCATGTCTAAATCAGTCTCTTCTTTCCCCACCGGCTTATCTTTCCTCCAGACTCGATCATTGCAATAAAATAGCCCGGCCAAAGTGTTTTTCCACAGCACATCAGCACGCCCCTCTTCCTGATGCAATTGTGGACTGGAATGACCTTCCCGAAGACATCGTCACCATCCAGGACCCCATCAGATTCCGAGAAGCAGTAACAAACATTGTACTTCACACCCACTCCCCTCTCTAACGCCTTATGGCCCTGAGGGTATTGTAAATAAAT
>JAZHYW010039740.1:0-85453 GCA_037355805.1 Ixodes ricinus | reverse complement strand
AATAAATAAATAAGGAGGAGTTCCCCTTCGGGCCATTGTCTCGGAACGAACCACCTGGCAGGCCTGCGTGTCCAAATTTCTGACCCAACAACTATCCAATGTACAAATCGATGACCCTTTCCGAATGCGCAGTTCAGAACACGTAATATCTTTTTTCTTCAAGAACAGGGACACCCTCATAGCCTCTCCTGGGTTTCTTTATGAGATCGCACAAGACACGCACTATTCTATTCCCCACACAAGCCTCCTACAAGTCATTCAGACCACGATCGAAGAAAAGGCCTTTTTAATTTCCAAAATAGTTTGCAGGGATGAGCGTAGGTCATTTCTTGGAAATTCCCACAATGTTACCTGTCAGCGACTGTTGTAGCTCATCAAGAGACACCAGTACGTGCAAAAGAGTGGAGTGTGTATCGGCTCACAAGTGTCTCTACCTCTTTATGTGATAGTCTTTTCTTGCACGTGTGGACGAGCCATTCAGAAAGGTCCTAAAAGATACACGCATAGCGGGTGTCTTTAGATATGTGGACGATTTTCTTATTTTATCCACCACCACAAAAATTAGCGAAAATGAAGACGGATGCCTCAACACCACCATGACACTATTCCAACAAAGCTGTTTGGGTCTAACCTTCACCTATGGAGACTCCTGTGGACAACGATTCCATTCGGTTTCTGGATTTAGCTTTGACTTTCACAACAGGACATGTATGTTGGAAATATCAAGCACGATCGGGGAAGGCATTTGCTTCACTTATGAATCGGAACATTCCAAAGAACGTAAAGCAAGCTGTCGCCATCTCAGACTCTTACAGCAAGTCTAAAGAAATCATGTCCACATCAAGTACAACAAAGGATTTTGACACCCAAATGTCTCGACTTCATAACGCGGGATACCCGAAACCCATGATGGCCTCCATCTGTGAAAAAATATCCCGCACCATCAAGACGAATGATGCTACGAGTCAACAAACGAAAAAACCCAGACCACCCTTTGTAGTGATACCGTATATTCACGGGGTTACCCACATAAATTAAAAAGATAGCGAACCGGCAAAACGTGCAAGATCATCTGCTCGGCTTTTTTACCTAACAAGGCCTATTCAATGTGCCGCAAAATTAATCCAAGCACCGAAAAACACCACGGAAAAGTGTAACACCAGGCGCCAAGTACAGTGCAGCACCTTGTGATAAGGAAGTTATATATAACATACCGCTAACATGTGGCCGCTGCTACATCGGACAGACCAGTCGATGTATATTAACGACCGAGCACGTGAACATGCAGCAAACCTTAGGAACCTTGCGGGACCAGGACATTTAGCTTCTGCCCATTGTCGGACATGCCTGTGTACAGCAGAGCTCGACCATCTTCACGCCTCGACGGGACACGCATAAAAACCGGGTTGCAAGGGAGGTTTAGAGGGCCCTCGCTATCGACGAAGAAGACGACAAGTGCGTGAGCATCCCTGCAATTACCTTGCAAGCCAAAGAAAAACTCTTTCTACACGGCACTCTTCGATGAGGTAGTTGATAAAAATCAAGGAGGAAAAATAAGAAAAATAAGAGCACAAATAAGAGCATTGGGAAAGAAAAAAGAAAAAGGAGGATTGGATATAAATTAATAGAAAGAAAAGGAAGATTTAATAAAAAACAGTTGGTAGTCCAGCGGTCGGTTCGCCATTCTTTTCTCCTGTCATCTTCCTTCCTTTGTTCAGCTGGTTTTTCACCCTGAGACTTGAAGGAAGGAACAAGCAGGACGGGAAAGGCGCTGGCTCGCAACTGAAGGTTTTATTACCGAAAACATAAAAAGTAAACACGTAAGGCAGCAATCTACACATGCCCCAAACTTTCTGCCACATCACATAGGGCACCGGTCATTACACTTGCCGCGTGCTTCACCCCCCCTCCCCCCCCTTTTTTTCTATTGTCGAAATCAAAACAACATCTCTTTCACAGATAGCGTCACCGACGGCTCGCTGATGCACTGCGTCTCGACTAGTGCTCCAAGTGTCCGCAACCATAGATGGCAAAAGTAATCCATTGTTGCCCTCAATTGTCCCAACAGACAGATCTCAGTAAGCGTTCCACACATGCGTGACGCCGCCATAACTTTAGTTCACAGGAGGCAGGCCGAAGTGCACGAGACGGCTCGTGTCGTCTCGTCACGCGCAAAGCTCCAGCGCTGTTTTCTCACATGCATAAAGACTAAAGTTCCTTTGATGCATTGCGGCAGTGGCGGCTTAACGAAACTGGCTGGTGAGATAGGCTTATTCAAAGGGAAAAACACTGAGGCTGCTGCGCATCCAGTCGTTCCAACCACGCAAAGCCTATTCGTGCCAAGACCACTAGATTTTCATGGAGTGAGATATTTTCATAGTAAAGTATTTGGTGTCATCATGTCACAACCATGATGGTTTTCAACACCCATGGGCTATATGATTCCTCTTTACTTTTGAAGAATTCTGTTACGTCTGAAAGATGAGAGGTTGAAAACAGGGATGGAGAAGAAAGTCAGAAGAAGGGAGAGGGGAAGCAAAGCGACTGACCAAATCGTCCTGGGCGAGCCTACGCAGGACACTTGTCTGTGCGGAGCGCGGGCTGGGTGAGTGTGTTGCCTAATCTGGGGGCCCTTGAAGGAAACCTAGCCCGGGCTTGGCTCAACTGCCAAAACCCCAGTTTCATCAGACATGGGGACACCTAGCACAGCCAGGCATGCAGGGGTGCCGGGTCTGAGCCCATGCTGGGCTAGCGGCTCATGGTGATTGGTTACGCCACTCACCAAACACCCACAAGCGCACAAGTCTCCTGTGGCAACGCAACCCTGTAAAAAGGTATTCAGTACATTAAGTAGATACTGATCGAGCCAAGCGAGAGATACACTTCAACTGAAACAAAAATGAAGGCACAGCTCAGACATATGATGGACGCCCAAGTGTGTTGTCTGTCACCTCCAATGTATTTTACATGCTCCAGGTGAACTAATATTCATCATAGATGAACTCAAAGCAAGAAAGTAAAATCTGCCCAAAATACTGAAAGGTCAGCTAAAGTATGCAGAGCTTTCTTAACCAAAATACCTAATAATGCTTTTGTTTCACCTGTCTTTCTAATTAAGTGGCACCTCTTTTTCAGCTACAAATGAAATGCACTTATGTGAAACCTATAATATCATGCTAAACCTGGGTCATTCCTCCTCCGCAGTTGGCTGGCTTGCTCAAATTGAAAACAGGTGGTCTTATCTCGGTCTCATGAAAAGGAAGTGTCAAGGCTAGTGCAGCCTTAGCAAAGCTTTTTCTTGAGGCTTTCTTAGATAGACCGACTGAGTTACTCTCGAACAAACCAGCCAATAAATATATTATGGACAACAGAATCCAGATTAGAGATTCCACTGAAACGAGTAGCCAAGTGAAATCACCAATAAGCTGAATGCTCAGGCGGTAACCTGCCAACCTAATAGCCTCCACCAAAAACTCTTTTCATTGCATTAGTTGGCAAAGTAAACGTGAAACAAATGCACGATAAAGACAGGCATTTTATGATGCTTCCCACGTCAATTGTAGCTGGCATCCTATGACACTGTGACACGCACGTCCTGATGTCGCATTGTGGCGAGCTGGCCGACGCAAGCAGAAATGGCAACCGCATATTTGGTCATTCTGCTGTAGTGTCAGCTGTATGCAGTTTGAATATTCTCATGTTCTGCAAAGTTACTGCGAGCACCATGAGTGACAAGAAAATTGTGATATCACCATCTCAACTACAAACAAACAGATCATTGCAACAACGACAATGATGCCGAGAAGCGGTGCTAAAATGCTGAAAGGTAGTGCATGCTTTGGTTTTGCTGCATAATTGGTCTGGCTTCAAAGTTCAGAAGGTGAAGAGGAATTGCAACGGCCAGGGTTCTCTGGGGTAACAACCGCTACGAAGTCACGTAAGCAGTGTGGAAGGTGTTAGCTGTGCCTGGGCTCACATTTCATAATGACGCACTGTGCCTGTTGTCAGGTGCCCGTCACTATATACCTCGAGCAGTGCGAGAAAGATGAGGGTAACTAAGCAGTGAGAGCCAGTCAAGCAGCACCAAAAGAGGACCTGGAAGGGTACATGGGCTCATCCAGCTTTGACACCAGAGAGGCCTGAGCCAAGCTGGGTTTGAGTGGAGTCTCAACAGAATGCACGAAGGGGGACCAGACAGGCCTTCCTTAATGTCCGTCACAAAAATGTGCCTACCGCACACTATTGAGTATACAGGAGATAGAGTTTGGGACGCAGTCTTTCCTCGAAATAAGCTTCAGTCACTTTCCATGATCCCCGGTGTTGCTTGGGGTCTCGTGAAATGACAGCCCTGGCACGTTCTTGCCCACAGGTACCACGACAAATGCCAAAAACAGCACCATGAATACAAGAACGTACGAGAGAAGCTTAATCTCGTCGTTCACATTTTCTGCCTTGTATAGGGAAGCGACGCACCCTTGTGGTGATGGCTGGCAATCGGCAATTGAGCAGGCATTATCAGTATACAGAAGGCTATGCTCCATGACACGTATTTAGGCAGGTCAGTCATGAAGAGCTTGGCAAACACTATCTTCTGGTATCCCGGTGTTGACAAAGACGTTTAAGACCATGTAAGAAGGTGCAAGACATGTGCCCTCTCCTGTTAAATGCCTCTGGTGCAGGTTCGGGTCAGCTAGTTGAATACTAAGCAACGCTGAACACGGCTTATATTTATGCCGTACTGCTGGAGAGTTACGTAATACTGATCGTGGACCACTCAGACACAAAGCGGATAGAAGCATCGACCGAAACCACAGTGGAAGCTCAGTGCGACATCTTTGATAGATTTGAACAGCCAAGGACACTTGAGTTTGACAACGGACCCATATTAATGGTACTGTTTTCAAACAGTTTTTACACCGGTCATGTATAGCACCCAACCACCACTTTGTATCACCCGCAGTTCGTCGGGTTAGCCAAGCATGCGATATGTGGAGTCAAGGGGGCATTCATGAGGTTCAGCCTCGCAGTCTTCGAACCAGGCTTGCAAGCACTTCGCCACTGTTGTTGAAGTTCCTTTGCAGCAGAACCTCTGCAAAAGATAGGAAGTACTCCACTGAACTGTTATTCGGCTACCGCGTCTGATTCCAGACTGATTTTTGTCTATACTCATTTAGACTCGTCCCCGCACGAGGGACGGCAACCATCCTTTTGGTGCTGGAGCAGACTGTGTGGGCATGCAGTTTAGCCCTATGGTGGATTCCTGAAGTTGTCTGCTCACTTGATGCGATACGAATGACAGCAGTAGGCACCCCAAGAAAGTAGCACCAACAGCAGGCAGATCAGCTCTGGACACGGCTTCCCCACAAGTGGACTGGCCTAGCTGCCTATATTAATTTTCTGACGGAGAGGTAACAATGTTGGTGGTTCAGTGGATCAATGACCAGGCTGCTCCTTGGCAGCAGGAAACATCCCAAAAGGGTTGGTAGACCGGCCAGGTGATGGGTTGCCCTGATGGGAGACAAGTAGTGGCTGGGGTTCACAGTGCGGGCTTCTAACTCCGATTCCTTCCGACCCTGTCTCCGGATGAACATGACAGGACAACACTTCGCTCTTGGCAAAAGGGTCTATTCAATAACTTATTGCCTTGGGGCCTTCGGGATCGGGGAACGGTCATCAGCGAGGACGGGGAGTCCGCTGCCCCTCAGCTGCTCCTAGTCCCAGTGGTGGTCGTCCAAACCGCGTCATGTGGACGTCGTCGTCCAGGGTCGCTGTCCAGTCCGTTCTTCGAGTCCGCCGCTCGACCACGCACCCGCACTTCACCCGCCAGAGTCCGTCTCCTCGCCGATCCCCTGCGCCAGAGTCCTCGTCTCCGGGCACCGCTGCACGCTTCTTGCTTCCGCCGTTCGAGAGAGCCGCCGTCCGAGAGAGCCACCTCTTTGTCCCGTGTCTCCTTTTCAAGCCTTCGCCCCTTTGTTCTGGGAAGCCAGTCGCGTGACGTCAGTTGGCTCAGGGAGCGGCGTAGCCAGATCTTGTGGTACGCGAGGCCATCGCCGCTCCTACGAGGCATGACGCATCTCGGAGGCATGGCGCGGCATTAAGCTTCTGCCCAGACCCGCGACTAAGTCCGATATGGCATGGAATTTGGGGCCCGGAGGGTCAGCGCGAGGGAGGGCAGCCAGATCTCCACAGCGGTCAGCGCGGACCCTGCCAGCGACGAAGCAGAGGTGATTGACTTTCAGGTTTAGGTTTAGTTAATTATAGTGCAGCACATCAGAACTGAAGAACAAGAATGGCAAAAGAGGCGCGAGCTTACGCTCATAATAGTACAAATACTGTCTGTGACGACGTAACAAACTAGTAAAAGGCAATTATTAGATTCTCTTTCCTTTATTTCTCTTCAAGAAACTAAAGGAAAGACATTAAGGGGTGAAGCGAAAAATGAAGCGGTAAACGTTCGGCAGAGGGCTGCCGAACGTTTACCTTCAAGATATTAAGGGGTACAATATCAAAACTTGAAATATTCCCGGAACACTCTGAAATGGGTGAAATATGATTTATGATATCCGTAAATTATAATCACACGTTTGCATTTTCAGCCAATGGCTATATTTTTCATTCCAACCGGCGGATTCTGGCGAGCGCTTCAAAACCAGTCATCGAGTCGGCACGATGCATCTCGGGACGCTCGCAACGTAATGGGCCCATTTGCGGCAAAGGGTACAATAATTACGATCGTCGTCACTATTTGGCGCCAGCTTTATCGTCAGCACGTTACAATTCTGCCAAGTGGGAATGCCTGAGGTATGGTGTACTAGACCTGAGAGGTGCGCCAAGCGCCACTCGCTCCCGCACGCCTCCATCGGACACACCGCACCATGGCGTAGCTCCTCATGGGTCCGCGACGCGAGACATTCCAACGAAGCTTGGCCCAACTACCAGGTGGAATTGGGAAATCGTTTTATTCGTTTTAAAATTGCTTTTCTTGTGTTTACGGAAGAAATACCGCTGTTTGTGAGCTGGTGTGATGAAGGAGACCACGTATATACAAAGAAATAGGCACTAAAATTTCGCTTCCGTAAGCCTTTAAAACAGAATAAAAAAACTACTGCTCTCTCTTCTTAATATCTTTTTTAAAATTAGCTACAGCGAGACTACAATAACAAAAACATCAGAACACGACACTTATCTTCCAATACATATAGGCAGTCAATGAGAAATGATATTGAAAAGACTTCGTATCCGTGAAAAGTTAGTCATATTTGAGATTGTTGCAGTCGGAGGAAAATGTCGGCTTAACGGCTGCTGTTGAGGTGACAGGCATTTATGCCGAAAAAGTTTTCTTAGAATAAAACACCGGAAGAGAAACGATTAATTTCAGAGAAGTGCGATTCACTGAAAGCACCCGTTGTGGACGGAGATGCCAGCTACTCTGCGTACGGGCAGCCGTCGATGAAGCTTCATGGCGCGTGCTGGTTCTTCGCACATAGTCTCTCGAGCGAGGAGGCCAATGAAGACTGCGGCCGTCTTGTAAACGCCAACTTCTCGACAGGCCGGAGCTGGGTGACCATTTTGCGCGCTGACTATATTCCATTCATCCCTAAGCTGAGACTGCGGAGCAAACTACGTCCTCAATGCACCAGTCATACACCCCTCTTTCGCCACGTGATCACACTCCCGCTCTTACCCCCTCGCCGAGGACCGGGTCAGGTAATGAAAGGGAGGCGGCTGATTGGTTCGGCAGGCACATAGTTCCCATTGCAGTCTCAGCTTAGGGGTGAAAGGAATATAGGGCAGCATGTCTCAATGCATTGAAAGTTTCTTGAAGTCCAAAACCGGGGTACAGCAGAGCGACCGGCCAAGGGGAAAAGATGAGAAGGTTTGAAAGGCCACGTCTTGCAGGGCAGACTGGTAAACTGAACTATCACGTGCGTTGCAACACTGCAAAGAACCTCAGAAGCTTATATGCTGCCCTAAAAGAGCTGAACGAGCACAAGCCAAGAACGTCGTGAAAAACCGCAGAGGCTCTTTTTCTGCCCAAGGAAGAGTTAAACAGTCGAAAGAACGCGATGGACCGATGCATTAACACGTAGTACCGGCCGACGCACCAAAATGTAGTGGTAGCTGACGCACCATAATGTAGTGATTCTCTCATCTAGAGGCGACTATGTTGGTGGTTCGATAATTAGGCTGCTACTTGGTGGCAGGAGACATCCAGGAACGGCCGGTAGAGCGGCAGGGCTGTGGGATGCCCTGACGGGTGATGATGCAGAGGTGATTGACTTTTAGGTTTGGGTTCGATTAATCATAGAGCAGAACATCAAAACTGAAGAGCACGAACGGTGATGGAACATAGTTTGGGCTCGAGCTGCCGCTTGTAACAACACAAATAGCGCCCGTGACGACAAAACCATATAGTGAAAGCTAATTACTAGACTGCCACTGTACTGCAACCCGCTACTGAATTGGAAAGTTCACGCGCTACGTACATACGTATAGCCGGGAGATCACAACCACGATGTGTGCAGCTCAGAAATCCAACCAGTCCGAGACTGAGGAAAATAGTACGGGCGACACACTCACACAGATATTAGCATGTTTACCCAGTCGATCCTCGGTCTCAGTGTTCAATGGTTCAATACGATCAGATATACAACTAATCATTTCGTTTTAAATAATATTTACAATAAAATACGGCAAAAACACTATATCCTTGCCCTCATTTCTGGCAAACACTCACGACAAACCAAACGGGGCGTTCGTTGTTGATGCCCACAGCCAGGCCCAGCTGTTGAAAACCAGTCTTGCTGCTCGCACTGACAAAGTTGTATTCCACCAATTTACGCGAATTGCAGAACAGTTCTGAACTTGGCGGATCTTAAAGGATCAGGAAAGCTAAGGAAGACGGTAACTTATAGTCTTTTTGTAGTTATCGAAGTTACTAATATCATTTACGACTGCCTGCACATGAACATCGGATTCGAAAGTGACCCCCCCCTTGTCGTCACCTGCAGAAATGTGTTCATTCCACAGCGGTTTGAGGTCGTCGATTCGGCCAAAGGTTAGTCACTCGCCCTTTGTCGTAGTCAAAGCCTCCAAAACGCCAATTTGACTACCCAGTGTAGTCATTTTTTCTTAGAGTGCAGTGCGCCACGCTTGAGCGAAGCAGCATTCGGTCATCCCTAGTACACTACCTGATGATATATCGCTGCACGCCCCATGCCACGACTAGACTTTATCCTGCTCTCCTGCTGCATGGACGGAAGCCTCGCACCCGCCTTAACATCCTCGGGGTGTCGTCGGTGCAGTTCTTGCAAAATCCCTTGGAGGAGCTGCAAGGGCTGCGACATTGAGTGCAGCAGAGGCAGCAGTGCACGAAGGAGTACACCGACTGGCGTCGAGTTGCGAAGACTCCCAGATATAGGGTTGGCGACTGGGTTAGAGTGAGGAAGCCAGGAAAGGTAGCCAAGGGAAAGTCGGCCTTCGGGCCACCACTACCCATCATGAAGCGGGTCGGTCGGTGAACGTTCCGGCTGGGAGATGGTAGAGTGTGGAATGTCTCGAAACTCGCAGCTGTTCCAGAGCCAAATCAAGGAAGGCATCAACAGAGGACACCGGCAGCTGTTAAAAGTGACCAGCCCGTGAACCACGCTGCTACTCCAGATGGCGCGTACCACAGACATAATAATGGCAGCCACAAGCGTCAAGTTCGGCCATGCAGCAGCTGCCTTGATCGCGGACACCTAAGTGCAGATCCGCCCCAGGCACACCACCACTAAGGGAACTTCAACGGTTCAGTGTTCTAGCACGGTGATTCTAAGGCGCACAGAGCGTAAACGGCGACCGCCATCGCGGTATGGAGACTTTGGTGCTCGATGCACTGACCAGGCTATTTCCTTTTGTATTTTTGACGTAGAGTGAACTATTTGTGTACTTGTCTTAAAGTGTACTTTTCATCTCCTTTTATTTTTGCGCTTGTAAACACATGCAAAATGTTTTGTCCTTGTGCACAATCGATTTGACACAATATATTTTCTTGAATTTAGTAGTTCTTAAAGTTTTTATAGCGAACTGTTACACCTAAAATTAACGTTTGATGATGTGTTGCAACACTGCAACACATCATCTACCGGTAGATAGTGGGTAACCTCTTTACTGTTTTTACAGAACGTCTTACACCCCCTCATACTAACCCAGGAACTACCGGTAGATGATGTGTTGCAGTTCCTTGATATCAGACTCACCTTTTCTGAACGACATGTGTGTTGGATGTACCACCCTAGAGCCCAAAAACCCCTGTTGCCGTACAATTCAGCTCATACGAAACTGGTAAAAAGGAGTATTGCAAATATGTGCGTATTGAACGCCCTCAAAAAAATCGTGCCACCATGTGATGTCAGAAGGCCTGGGCACGCAGTATAGGTGGTCGTTGGCAGCTGGCTTCCCGAAGAATGTAGTGGTGTCAGTTGCAGAGATCGTATTAAAAAGATTGCGTAGTGAGGATTGCCCTCGCCCAACGGTTCTCAGAGATAAACAAAAGGTCGCGGTGATACCGTACATTCACAAAACGGCGCATGGCCTGAAAAAGGTGGCCAATAGATCAAACGTAAAAGTAGTGTTTTCCGCACCAAACAAACTTAGTAGATTATGTAGGATGACAGATCCTTTTCGTAAGGCTCCTTCTGGCTGTGCGGTGAAACACAGGGATCCCTTCGTTGAATGTGCGGAGGAAGTAGTGTACCAGATCCCCCTATCATGCGGAAACAAGTATATAGGGCAGACCGGTAGGTGTGTTAATGATAGGCTAAGGGAACACAAACTTAAAGTAGGAAATTATCGGGACGGTCATCTGTCTGATCATTGTCAAAGCTGCAAGTGTGTGCCGTTGTTTTCCGAGTGCAAGATTCTGGCGAGGCACAAGGAAAAAACTGTGAGGGAAATAGTCGAGGCACATGAGATTAAGAAGGGTGGGGCAGCATGTGTCAGCGTGGCCTCAATTGATTTACTTGACAAGGAACGTGCGTTCCTCAATGACGCGGCCTGGCATCGGGTTGGCTAGTGATGGGGCGAAATCAGAAATACGGAAGGTATATAAGTGTCGTTTCATGGAATAAAATCAGTTGTTAGTAGCGCACTGTGGTGTCTGTTTCTCTTCTATTTGTCCTTGTTTTTGAGCGCTAAAATGTATTCCAACTTTGACAGGTCATTACTTTGTCTGTACTTAAGGTAAATTTTGTTTCTTTAGCTCTATAGAAAGCCCTAAGCATGCCCTAGTAGAAGATATAGCAATATCATTATGATCTGCTGAGTAGCCGCTCCGCTACCATCACGTAAACGTTGTGAAAAAGTACAAATGTTCACACATTTAATGTCGATTGCAGCTCAACTAGAGGACATACAAACAAAATATTACATTTTAGATTGTTTTTTTCTTGTAGTCAACTAATATATCTAAATGAATTTAAAAAATAAAAATTTACAAAAATGGGGTTTCTGAGAAAATCGATCGCAAACTTTCAACATTTGTTATTTCTTACAGCGTTTACGTGAAGGTAGCGGAGCGGCTACTCAGCAGATGATAATGATATTATTATATCTATAATGGGCTTGCTTTGGGCTTTCCGTAGAGCCAAAGAAGGAAAATTTACCTTAATTACAGACAAAGTAATGACCTGTCAAAGTTGACCAAAAAGCGACCGGAGTGACGAGTTTGACATTTTTTAGAAAACAAACAAAATCCTAAAAATATTTGAATACATCAAGGTATCTTTGTAGTACCTACTAAATGAAGGGAAAATGTTAAAAGGGTGTAGAAAAACACTAGCGCCATCAGAGGGTGTCAAACACGCGACCTGCAACAGCAGCAAAAACACTAGTTTCTGCCACTGCGGCTTCTATGCTTCGTAACTCGAGAACAAAAAATCTGGGGAACATGCGTTTTGCGCCCTCCTTCATTTGAGAAATGCCTCCAAACGATTTTTTTTCGTAGAAATTAAAAATTAGACCCCTTTTAGCCTGCCCGGTTTGAGATTAAATCGTCCAAATATATTACATTCCCAAACAGGAGGTTTAACAATAGTGTTGAAGGGTCATCAAAAAGAAGACGACGAAAACAAAGTGAAAGCCGTTTACAACTCCCTGTAACGCCGAATTAGAGCGCAGCTCTTGAGGAGGAGGAGGCAAGGGGACGGGGGTGGGTCAAGTGACCTCGAGGGGGGGGGGGTCACGTGACGATGCCGATGCCGATGACGTCATCAGTGACGTCACTGATGGCGATCATCAGTGATGATGACGATGCAGATGCCGATGACGTCATCAGTGACGTCACTGATGACGTCATCAGTGACGATCACGATGACGATGACGTCATCAGTGACGTCATGCGTCCCATAATGCACCGCGAAGTTCACGCCGACGGCGACGGCGACGCTGACGCCGCTCAAGCCGGAAACGGGCGCCCCATGGTACGAATTATCTGACGACTAACTGGCGAACGCCGCCCGACGGCACGCTCGCTTTGCGCGCGACGTAGCAGCCACTGTGTTGATTCCACGCGCAAAGCAAAAGCCGCCGGGCAAAATTCGTCGGTTATTCGCAGCATATTCGTCCCATGGAGTTCAGCCTTAAGAGCTGCGCCTAAAAACGAAAGACGTTCACAATCCTTGTAACGCCGAATTAGAGTGCAGCTCTTGAGGAGGAGGAGGGAATGTACGGAGAGGAGGCTATGCCTCCTCCTCTCCTGCTCGCGTCCTATTTAGGGAAAAATTTCCCCTCTAAATTTGGGGAAAAATTCCCCACTAAATGTAGCGGAGTATTTTTCCGCTAAAATCGGTGGGGAAATTTTTCTGCTAAATCGTTAGCGGCGAAATTTTTTCCGCTAAATTTAGCGGGGTTCCGCTAAATATGCGGTGAAATTTGTTCCGCTAAATTTGGCGGGCTAAGTTTTCCGCTAAATTTCAGTGGGGAAGATTCCGCTAAATTTGGCGGGGTTTTCCGCTAAATTTAGCGGAAAAATGTTTCTCTAAAATTAGCGAGGAAAATTTTTCCATGAAGCGGAGAACATTTTTTGCTATATTAGCGAGGAAATTTTCCGCTGAATTTAGCGGGGAAAGTTTGCCACTAAATTTAGCGGGAAAGCTTTCCGCTGAATTTGGCGGGGAAATTTTCCCCGCTAAATTTGGCGGGGAAAATTTGCCGCTAAACTTGGCGGGGGAAATTTGCCCATAATGCACCGCGCGGTTACGCCGACGGCGACGCAGCTCAGAAAGCCGGTTTTAGAGGCGGGGTTTGAGCCGCACGTCCGGGAGCTTCCTGGCTCGTGACGACGACCATTCCCGAAGTGAAGAACCCAGGGGTCCAGTGGAGGTGGGAGAATTGGTAACGTAACGAACGGTTTAATTACATGGTTGCGATACAGTCGTCAAATCCGAGAGAACTCCTGAGCAGCCTCGCGCTCCGCCTTATATAGGGTCCGTTTTCTCCCTCACTCCCCGCCAGGGCAGCAAGTGCGCAGCAGCAACCCGCCGTCAAGTGCGTCGTAGCAAAGTCCGCCGCGTCGTAGCCAGAAGTGCGTCGTAGCCATGGTCCTCCGCAGTTAGGTCATGCCTCTCTCCCTTTCCAGACGCGCTGCCCGCACACACGTCCCGTCGACTCGCCAGACCGTCGCAGCACCGCCTCCCGTTGACGTCCACCGGAGCGCGTTGAGACGCGCTGTCTCCGCAGGCGCAGACACGTAGGCGACGGTTCCGTGCTCGTCGAGACTCGTTTCGCGTAGGCCCCGTCCAGCAGGCGACGTTCCCGGACAGATCATGACTCGTTTCCGCAGCGTTGAAACTCGGAAGAAGGTCGCCGAAGGTTCCATTCTTAACAGCCCCTCCGGGGCCAGGGAAACCTCGAAAGGCCGGTGGTACAATCGCTGGCCTGAAGAGGTGGGCTTGGAGTAGGCCTTGAGAAGACGCTGCAAGCACCCAACAAACTCCCAAACCTCTTACAACGGAGGCATTAGCGGAAACGTCCCACACAACACCACGCCACACCGCAGTCAAACGCTCGGAATTCGCCAGAGACCCGCCAGACTGGACTACGGATTACAAAAATTTGCAAAAAAAACTACAAATTTAAAACCTTAGGACAATTGCGGGTATCGAGACCCGCTGTCGCCAAAACACAACTCATTTTTCCAAAGAGGTCACTATGAACAAAATACAAAAGACAAAAACTCTTTGCAATTTGTGAGGTCCTTTTGGGGTTTTAACGAAGTGCCCCCACTTGGATCCTCATTCCCGTGGATGACGAAGACCTCTGAGATCATCCCTACTGTTTTCGTGATACCAGAAAAATCTGCTCAACCCATCGGCATTGCCGTTAAATTTGCCTTTCCTTTTTCTTGCCCTGAAGTCGTAGTGATCGATTTTCACGTGATTTCTAGACGTGAAAATGCGGTCCTTATAGCGCCGATAAAACAATCCGCCTTTTTCATGCCCCGTCACATTGGTCCTAGCAATCTCCTGAGCTGTACCGCGAAACCCTGACACACTAGGGTCGCTCTTCTGCTCGACTGTCAAAGACACTCCGTCTGCTCGTAGCAGAGGACCAAAGTTACGTGACGCCGGAGCTACGAGAGATCTTTCACTGATCCCGTCTTCCTCCGCCTTTTTCGCCGGCTCGTTGGGACGGCGTACACTTCTAGTGCTACGAGGTCAGGCTGTTCTACAACCTGGTCCCTCTCATCCCGTTTCTCTGCCTCGAACTCTGGTAGTGCCTGCTCCCCGACAGCTGCCTCTGGCTCTGGATCACTCGTCAACAAAGGGGCGAGCTGACGCGATTTGGACCTCGTACCTGACTGAACTAGTCCCTCTCCCAGTTGTTGACCCCTCTCGCGCAGCAGGAATTCTGACCGGTTAGAAAACAAATAAGGATACTCCAACGGGACTGTTTGCGAGACAGCCGCCTCTGTCACTAGCTCTCCGAACGGGCCAGTTATCCTTACCGTCGCCATAGGCAGACAGACACTGTGCTTTTCGAGCAGCTGCTTGATCCAAACTACCTTTCCAGTAAAATCGGATGTCGTTACATACGACGGATGAACAACGTCCATCGTCGCTGCACTGTCACGAAGCACCCTGCACGGCTTTCCGTTTACCTGGAGCTCGTGAAGATAGGGACGAAGGAGCTCCAGGTCCTCGTCACTACCGGTCACGGTCGAGAACACAACCCGCGGTTTCTTACATCTGGCCGCTGTGTGTCCCGGCTCCTGACAGTTGTAGCACAGGAACGGCTTCCTTGCCTCGAACTGCCCTGTTTGGCTTTTCCGCGCCTCGTCTCCGTTCGAGTGTTCTGCGCTCTTTTCTGGGACCTTTTGTCCTGCTTCGGGCTTCTCGGGCCCGTTTTCTCGCGAGCCGTTTCCCTGTCGGAAGGTCTTGCGCTGATCGCTCCGGCCGGGTTCGCTTTCCTCTCCGCTCAGCTTTCTACGCGTTGCGTACTCCTCGGCTAGCTCAGCGGCCCTTTCGACAGAGTCGACTCCTACCCTGTCCTGCACCCAGAGCTTGACTGACTGCGGAATGCTACGAAAGAACTGTTCGAGGCACACACACTCGACTACCTTGTCTCGGCTTTCGTACACTTCCTCGCTCTTCAACCATTCTATCAAATTGGTTTTAAGCCCGTAAGCGAATTCCGAGTAGCCCTCGCTGCTCTTTTTGGATGCGTTTCTAAACCTTTGACGGAACGCCTCGGCAGAAAGGCGGTACCGTTTCAAAAGGCTGGACTTCACCTTGTCGTAGTCGTCCGCGTCTCCAGCACTAAGGCGCGCGACAACCTCTGCAGCCTCACAGGGCAACAAAGTCAAAAGCCGTTGCGGCCACGTTTCTGGGGCGAAGCTCAACTTCTCACATGTCCTCTCAAAGTTCACTAAGAACAGGCCCACGTCTTCCCCAACTTTAAACGGCTGCATGAGCTTCTTCATTTGATACGACTCGGTCTCACTTGCTCGCACCGGAGTCCCAACTCTACTGTTCTGTGAGTTTAATCGCTGTTGTTCCATCTCTAACTCTAACCTTTTTAGCGCTGCTCGTTCCTCTCTCGCTGCAGTCTGCTCCCGTTCCCGTTCCTCTCTCGCTGCAGCCTGCTCCCGTTCCTCTCTCGCTGCAGCCTGCTCCGCTCTCGCTCTCTCGCTGCAGCCTGCTCCGTTCCTCTCTCGCTGCAGCCTGCTCTGCTCTTCTCTCGCTGCAGCCTGCTCTCGTTCTCGTTCCTCTCTCGCTGCAGCCTCGCTCTTAGCGTTCAGAAGCAGTTCCCACGCAATTTTAATTTCCTCTGCTTCCGCGCTCTCTGAAATCGCTTTACTGATCTCAGATTTCTTCATCTTTTGCTCCACCTCCACACCCAATTCTTCACACAAACAGAATAAATCTGTTCTCAGTAACCTCATTAGATCCATGATCGCTGCTCTTTAGCTTTGGCTTTGTTCTAAAACTTGTCGCGAGGTTGTACCTAAACCTAGCGCACGAGTCAAACACTAAGGATTCCCAGCAGTTCAAAATTAATTACCCATAATCTGAAGCCTGGCGAATCTCAAAGCAAAGTCCAAACGCTCACCCGCAGATGTAGCACGATGTCGCATGGTCCGATCCCAACCGCTGCCAACCAGTTGTTAGAGGCGGGGTTTGATGCCGCACGTCCGGGAGCTTCCTGGCTCGTGACGACGACCATTCCCCGAAGTGAAGAACCCAGGGTCCAGTGGAGGTGGGAGAATTGGTAACGTAACGAACGGTTTAATTACATGGTTGCGATACAGTCGTCAAATCCGAGAGAACTCCTGAGCAGCCTCGCGCTCCGCCTTATATAGGGTCCGTTTTCTCCCTCACTCCCCGCCAGGGCAGCAGGTGCGCAGCAGCAACCCGCCGTCAAGTGCGTCGTAGCAAAGTCCGCCGCGTCGTAGCCAGAAGTGCGTCGTAGCCATGGTCCTCCGCAATTAGGTCATGCCTCTCTCCCTTTCCTGAGCGCGCCAAGCCCCACGCACGCACACACGTCCCGTTGACGTCACGGACTCGTTGAGACCTGTCTCCGCAGTTAGGCCCGGCCTCTCTCCCCTTCCGGAGCGCACCAAGCCGCACGCACGCACACACGTCCCGTTGACGTCACGGGCGCGTCGAGACCTGTCTCCGCAGGCGCAGACACGTAGGCGCCGGTTCCGTACTCCTCGAGACTCGTTTCGCGTAGGCCCCGTCCAGCAGGCGACGTTCCCGGACAGATCATGACTCGTTTCCGCCGCGTTGAAACTCGGAAGAAGGTCGCCGAGGTTCCATTCTTAACACCGGAAACAGGCCCCTAAGAGCTGCGCTCTAAAACTGCTCGCGACGAGAAGACTCTCGACTCAAGAATGAATTTGATGGTTTTACTGGCGTCTAATAGTTTTTATAATGTGATTATACTTCCCGCACAAATTACAACCTTAACATCAACATTGATCGATCTTTTTGAAACCAACCATGACAAGGGCAATATCACTGCCGATGGTCTTTCTTATGGCCTAAATGACCACCTTCCCATATTCATGTTTGTTAATCAAAAATATCCCACTTAAAGAAACAATAAACCCTCCTTTAATATTACAAGATGTAAGTTCTGCAACACAAACATTCAGAGAAAATACTATCGCTATTGATTGGAATCATGTGCTACGATCTAAGGATGTTCACGAATGCCTTGAGCTTTTCTTAAACGAGTTGAAACGTGCCTACTGCTCTGCGTTACCCTACAAAAGAATTAATGTCAACAAAAAGTCTCGAAAGCCTCGGGTCCGTACACATCTTTTAAAGCAAAGTTTAAAAAAATTAATTTTCTGTAATATTTTTTTTTAATCTCGAAACAAAGAAAAAGTTGCGTGAATTAAAAAAGAAAAAAAACTTCGTAAATACGCAGTTAGGACTAGCAAAACAACGTTATTTTGCTGTCAAATTTGATGCATTTGTTTTATGCAGCCCGAAATTATGTGGAAGCGTTTGAACTCCTTATTGCGGAACCCAAACCAGGACGCTATTGAAAGCATAACCATCAATAATAGGGAAGTATACGGTACCGAACTTAGCAATAATTTCAATGACTATTTTGTGAGCGTGGAAACAGGACTTATAACAGTACAGCCACATATAATTTTACCACCTGCAAGAAAACCATGTTTTTGAATCCTACTGATAAAGACGAAATTCTCTCCAAATTTTTTTTTTTATTTATGTATTTATTCATTCTTGAGCCGAGGATGCCCACCAACAGCTAAACGTCTCACCAGTGGTACACCATTATATATTCACAACGAAACAAGTAATGCAGAACACTGCAATAATAAAAGTACAAAGACACTATTGAAATGCAGATGCCCTATGTCATTCTCCCTGCCACAGCGATTTTAAAATCGCTAAAATTCATAAGACATTTCTTGCAGGTGGCTCAAAATTGTTATACAAGGCTATCATTCTTGTAAGAGGCAAGAGGTTAGAATGTCTGAGAACACAAAAAGAGTTCGGAACGAGACGGTACGTGAATGCTTATATCAGTTAGCAAACCTGGGCAAGCTACTCCGTCATTCAGTGATTTATGCAAAAATAAAAAAATCTCGAATATCTCTTCCCTCAGCAAGGGTGGTCATTTGCAATTTAAGAAGTAGCCAGTTATAATCAGGGTGTCGAACCGAAATGTTTTTCGTTCCGGTTTTCGTTCCGGTTCAGGGAAAACGGTTCAGCTCCGGTTCAACTCCGGAGTGAAAAATAAAGGTTCAAACCGGTTCGAACCGGTTCGTACTCATATGCTACAAAAACAATTGACGACAGCAAAAGATAAACTATGCATATTTTATAAAAGTGTTACATATAAAAAGCAAAGGCTCACATTACTGTGTGGAACGAACGAGCAAGTGCTGGGGCACCTCGGGACGTGGGTGAAAGCGCAGTTCAATGTCAGGCAGCTGACCGAAGAAGCAGGACGTCGTCAAGCATATCCGGGGAAAGACGGCACCTCTGAGACGATAAAATGAACTTCAGTGCAGAACAGGCTCGCTCCACGCTGACCTGGGTCGCAGGCACTCCCAGGGCTACTTGCGCCAATGCGTAGAGTTCTGGATGGCGTTCCCTTCTCTCCCAAAACTGCAACACGTTAGCGTCCCTTGAAAGCCGCGGCTCCTTGTCTAGCATTTCCAGGAGGCATGCTATATCAAGTGGGCTACTAGAATCTCGAACGTACACGCCAGCCTCAACCTCTCTTTCCTTGAGGAGCGCTTCCAGGGCGTCTTCCGGATCTTCTGAAGCCGCCGACGTTTCAGAAGAAAGGGTAGAATCTTGCTCGCATTGCAGAGCTGTGATCCGCCTCCAAGTCTTTGTCAAATGCAACGTGGCCCGGTACTTTTGCTCAGGGGTAAGAAGAAGGCGGTAGCGGGGATCCATGTACACTGTTGCACAAAGACATCCGTGTCAAAAAGTTGTCGCTCCCTCTTTTTCATTGACTGGACCAAGGCCTTTGCTAACGGCGATGATATCTTGGAAGTGTCCATGGAACATCCCAGCCATGCTCCGTAGAAATCTCCTACAGTGAGCTGTTCCTTCTGCAATGTCTTTGTCACCACTTCTGCCGGGCGAAGCGATACTGCGAGCATTTCGACTTCCGCCCATACGTCTTCAGTCCACCTGGAGCTTTCTTCTTTTGAGAGGAACCATCCAGTGAAGCCTCTTAGTTCAAGTAGCCTGGTGAGCATATGCAGCGTGGACATCCACCGCGTTGGACAATCGAGCACTGGTTTCTTCAACCCTAGCTTTCCGATCGAGGACATAACAGATTGGACACGTAGTCTCTTAACAAGCGCACGGCTTTCTTCAACAATGTGCCCGCAGCCCGAGCCTTTCAAGGCGTCACTAACTGCCAGATGCAGCGTATGAGCGGCGCACCTCATCCCTTATAACAAGCCAGAATCATCAGAGAGTGCGCTTTCAGGATTCTCCAGTAGAGATTGCAGAGCGTGCGACTCAACTTCAGGGTCACTATAGCCGACCTCTTTTTCGGAGTCAGAACATTCCTTGTTCATTTCACCGAGGAGACGCACAGCTTTCACCATGTTGGCACCGTTGTCTGTCGTGACGCTGTATACCTGGCTGACGTTGAGATTGAAGCGAGAGAGTGCATCTATCACCTCTGACCTCATATGTTGCCCCGTGTGCCTTTCAAAGAGTTCTCTCATGGTCAATGGCTGGAACACCAACCTTCCCTATTCAGCATACTGCACGTTGATCCCAAGCAGGGAGCGGTCCAGTCGCGATGCGCAGTCGAGCTTCAACGAAAACATGCGGTTTTTCAACGACAAACCTGACCGTTATGGGAAAACCTGATAATGGAACTTTACAAAGCTTTCCGCTACCTATTTTGCTCGCTTTTTGACTTCCCAAATGAACGAAACACCGCAAAAATAATTTATCAGTTTTGCCCAGGAACGAAAAAATAATTGTTTCGGTCCGGTTCAACTCCGGTTTGCGCGAAAATAATTTTCTTCTTTTGCGTTTTTTTGTTTACTTTTTAGGTTACTGTGTTTTTCGCCACGCACTTTTCACGCGACCTGACTTCGCGTATGAACCGAAAACCGCATGGAAAACATATCGGTTTCGCTCCGGAGCGAAAAAATTAATTTCGTTCCGGTTCAACTCCGGTTCGCGCGAAAATAACGGTTTTTTCCGGTTTTCGGTTCACGGTTCGGGTTCGGTTCAATACCCTGGTAATAATCATAGTAAAATTTTAGAGCGCAGCTCTTAGGCGCCCGTTTCCGGCGGGCGGCGTCGGCGTCGGCGTCGGCGTAACCGCGTGGTGCAAGATGGGTAAATTTCCCGCTAAATTCAGCGGAAAATTTTCCCTGCTAAATTTAGCAGAAAAATTTCCACGCTAAATCTAGCGGAAAAATTTTCCCGCCAAATCTAGCGGAAAATTTTCCCCACTAAATCTAGCGGAAAATTTTCCCCGCTAAATTTAGCGGAAAACTTTCCCCGCTAAATCTAGCGGAAAACTTTCCCGCTAAATTTAGCGGAAAATTTTCCCGCCAAGATTAGCGGAAAAAATTCCCCGCTAAATTTAGCGAAAAAAATGTCCCCGCTAAATTTAGCAGAAAACTTTCCCCACTAAATCGAGCGGAAAATTTTCCCCGCTAAATCTAGCGAAACATTTCCCGCGAAATTTAGTGGAAAATTTTCCCTAAATGGGGCGACGAGGAGAGGAGGGGGGGGGTATATCCCCTCTCCGTACCTTCTCCTCCTCCTGCTCAAGAGCTGCGCTCCAATTCGGCATTACAGGGAGTTGTAAACGGCTTTCATGTTGTTTTACCGAGGTGTCGGTCGTAAATTAAACTGATAACGCGACTCTGAACTCCTTCAATGCGTTCTAGTCTAGACAAAGTCAATGAATTCCACGCGGTTGATGCACATTCCAATCTCGAGCGGACGTAACAATTATACAGTACTATTGAAGTGAACGGGTTTTTAAGGTCCCGTGTAATTCTGGACACCATGCCAAGCATCCTCAACGCTTCCGTTCGAAGGGTGGAATCCCATGACACACCGAGATCACGAATTTCAGTTTTCCTTCCTATTTCACACTGATTCAGCATATAAGAATACGTATGCACTATATTTTTTTCGACTAAATGTAATAACCTTTTGTTGTTGTTTTTTTAATTTAACATGACAATTATTTGAACACCACTAAACTGACCGCATTAATATCACTTTGTAATTGCAAGTAATGTGCAGGGGTCTCAATTTTGCGGAGTAGTTTTACATCACCAGCATACTGCAACATCTGAGAAAACTTTATACAGTCGAAACGATTGTTGGAAAAAAATGATGTATAAAAGGGGACCTAGATTTGACCCTGAGGCACCCCAGATGTAGCGACGTATGGATGAGACACGACTCATTTAATGCGTACAAACTTCGCGCGTCCCGACAAATAACTTCTAAACCATTTTGTGTACCTCTCGCTTACGCCATTTTCAGACATCTTAACTAAAAGCAATTGATGATTGACCATTTCGAAAGCTTTCGTCGTGTCTAAATCAATTACATAAACTTGGCTCTTGTTTTCTATGATTGGAGCGCAAAACTGCATAAACTCACAAAGGTTTGTTTCTACCGATCTGCCCCTTATATAAATATAAGAGATTAATTCTGTATTCAAAAAAGTGATACATTCGTTCACAAACAACCATTTAAAAAACTTTCGATAGATTAGACAGCAATGACACCGCGGGCTATAATTTTTTGTTTTATCGGTTGGGTCTCCCGGTACGACAACAGGGGCTTTCCATGCGGCAGGAAATGTCTTTTACCTTAGAGACAAATCAAAATATATTTTGAAACGGGTGCGAATATGCTACAACAACCTTTTAGGACAAAACTGGGGATGCCATCGAGACCGGTACGTAGCTTTCGTTTGATTTATCAACATAAAAAATAGCCGTAGTTATGACTGTGAAGATCTCCAACTCGGACCTGTGAAATTTGTCTTAGGTTTGATACTTCCATGCTTAACACATTTGTATAATCTTATATCCGGCATATTCCTCAAGAGAATGCAGGTTACTAAGGTCTCTGTTCTTTATAAAGGCGGGGATAGGAATTATCTGAGTAACTATCGTCCGATTTCCATCCTTACTATTTTTCAAAGACCATTGAATAAAATCATGTGTTCTCGGCTTTTCAATTTTCCGGGAAAATACTCCTTGTTGACGGAATCGCAATTCGGTTTTAGGAAACATAGATCCACAGAAACAGCTTTACTGATGCAGATATAAATAAGATTAAAAAATTTTGAGAAAAAACTTTCACCTTTAGGGATTTTCAAAGCGTTCGATCGAATAAACAACCAGACTCTTTCTGACAAAGTTAACATGTTACGATATACGTGGTATTCCCTTATCACTTCCTGCGTTCCACCTACAATATCGCACCGATATGTTCAGATTGGAAACTCGTCCACCACCATGCAGCGCATTTTCTCTGGGGTTCCACAGCGAAGCATATTAGGTCACCTGTGCTTTATTATTTGGGAAACGATATTACAAATATTGAAGCTTCCTCCAAGCTGATTATGTAAGCAGACGATACCAGCATATTTTTTTTCTGACTCTGGAGAAAACATACTTACTTGCAAAGGAAACCGTTTTTAAGCAGGTTAAAACACTAGGTCACCATAAATGCTATGGTTATAAACCCGTCCAAAACGAAAGCAGTCCTTTTTAAATGTCCAGGATCACGGATCGCATTGTCCAGTGGTTTGTACTTTGGGCCAGAATAGTTGAATGCGTAAACAGCGTCAAGACTCTCGGCGATGTGTTCTCCAAACACATGTCGTAGAATCTTCATGTTTGTTACATACATAAAAACTTTGTAAAGTAACACAGAAGGGGACGAACACAACAAAACGTCTCCTTCTGTGTTCCAGAGATTTCGGGTTTTATTACCATGAATCACCACCAGCTACCTTGTTTTTTCTAACTATTTTTCCAGTTTTTGTAAAGTACCGTATTTACTCGAGTAATAGCCGCACTATTTATGAACAAGGCCCTCGCGTCTGCTTTCCAACACAGCACATATACAGCCAACCATTACGTAGCGCATAAATAACATAGTGAATGACCAGATCGAGATTACGATTCTTTATACAAATGCAATCTTCACAGATGGTATCTTCGCACGAAGACGTTGTCTCTGTCCTGTAAACAGCTGTAATCATGCTGTCGATTGCGATGATTGGCAATCTGTGTGCTCCACGGAAAAGCGAACCTCACTTTTTTTCATAAACAGTGCGGCTATTACTCCAATAAATACCGTAGCAGGAATAATGAACAGGTATAGGAAAGTATTTTCTGTAACTATTAAAAAATTAATATATAATACCCTTTTTTTATTCAGTTCTTTGTTATTGTCATCAGGTCTGGGGACAACAAAAAGTAACTTTGATGGTTCGATGTTATTGCAAAAAAAAAGCTAAAAGTATAATTTAAAATCTTCCACGCATTACCTTCCCTTATTTATAAATCACAAAATACTTGACGTATCTAAAATGTACTTTAATAGATTAACTGTCACATATCAACGTGCCTTAAGAGAACATATTACAATTATTTTAAACCTCGCGAAACTTGAATATAATGTATCATTATATCCCTCACGTCGTTGACATCCATGGTGCATCCCATCATCTAGAACTAATGTTGGCTTCGAGAGGTTGAGTTACAGATTACCGTCACTGTTAAACACCATATACTCCCAGGGTGATTCGCCTTCATTAAATTCCCATTCAGTTCAGACTTTCCTATACTGAGAGAAAATGTTTGTCTTTTTGTTATATCTACTTACATCGATGTGTTTCGAAACGCAACCTATTTTCAACGCAACCTATCTTATATGACATCTTATATAAGTTATCTTTATTGTGTTTTTCTTTCGTGTTTTGAGGTCAGTGTTGGTGAACTTTCATTAAATGTCCGTAAAATTCAAACTTTCCTATAATAAATGGGAATGTTTGTTTTAGAATTGTTACATTTATCTATTTCAGTGTGTAAGAAATGAAACTTATTTTTATCTTGTATGTCATGTTACATACCTTATTTCCAATGTGTTTTTCTTTCGTGCTTTTGATGTCAGTGCCGCTCTGCCCTGTGTTTTAGGGTGCAGGAACCCGTCAAGCTGCAAACATGCAGCTTTTTGTCCTGGCACCACTTGTCAGAAGTGTGTGAAAGCGATGTGACAAAATAAATTTATTCTGATTCTGATATTTTCCTACATTATTCAGTCACGAGAATCGTCATTAAAAATACCATCATATACGGCAGTCTTTTTTTTAAATTACGTAGGGGTTCGCCCTTAGGCAGTCTTCCATCGCTTCTTTCTGCAAACCGGACCACAAAATCATAATCAGCTGAACGTTTCGGACGTCTAGGAAAGCATAATAGTAACCAAATTGGTGGAGTAGATGATTCAAAGAGGGAAAAAACGTATATCACAAATTAAATCGGAAGCGCGTAAATATTTCTTGGCTAAGTGGCGCAAGCTACCGCCTCTATAAAAAGGGTCTAGCCAATATGGTCATATGTCGTTAATTTTAACCCCTAAAAATATGGGAACCCCTCTTTTTTCGCGGTGAGAAGCTGGCGAGGGGCGATGCTGTTTTCCTCATTCAGAGAAGTGCACTTGCTATACACGCGATTCTGTTTTAATATTTATAGTGCATAGAAGCTTGGCGCTCCACGTGCTTACACCAGCGGAGGAAGTTGAAGTATCCTCACTCAGGATTGCAGAAAACTTCACCCGGCGGCGATGCCCAACCTTCCAACCGCTAATAGATACCATTGTAAGGGACGAACCGACAACACCTAAACTTTAAAGCCTCTCCGTTCTTCCTATGACGTCACGCTATGGGCCCCGCCGCCTGACATTTCCTCTATTTTTAAGTCGTTTTGCATATGGCGGCGGAGACTATGGTGTAGTGCATCTTGTCATATTTGTTTTTCAGTTTCAAGTGATTCCAGACTGAATCATTCATTTCAGCGCGCAGTCAAAATTCCAGCTTGTAGTGAAAAAGAAAGAAAACAAACAGACGAAACGCGGAAAGAAATGCCCCGGAATAAAAGACGAGAACGCTGTGAAAATAAAAGACAGGGAATGAGAAGATGGGGGAAGCGAGGAGGAGGAGGGGCAAGTGAGGTCCGTGATCATTGTTGCCACGTGACTGCGCCCTGACGACATGCAAAAAAGCGTCACGTTTTTGATTTCAGGTGACGCAGCGACCGCACTATAGCCACACACTAACTGCGCCAACCGCGACACCAAGACTCAATTGCAAGTTTTCTGACCGCTCCTTAGATGGCGCTACGCCCCAATCAGAAACGCAATTTCATTCTGGTGCCCTAGATGGCGCTGCCAACCTACCACGCGCGCAGTTCCTCAGCTGGGCTGTTTCGAGAACTTGGGTCCCGCCCCCCTCTCTCCCCCCGTTCCCCTAGAAAGCAACAGGGCGTCCGGCGTCTGCAACTCGCAGACAGTCATGTGCGTCGACGGTGGCGGCGACAATGTGGAGTATCGCCTGCATCTCCGCCATCCTCTGGAGTCCGGCAGCGGCCTGGGTGAGTGGCTCCCCTCTTCTTTTTCAAGTTCCAAGTCGCCAACCGAAGGTATTTCGGAAGATCCGCTCTCCAAGCAGACGTCGGAGAAGCAACTCTCCGCGCTCCTCGGCTCTCTTCTCCAACTTCTCCCACTGGATAAAAAAGAAACGCGAGATGAGTTTTGGATACAACAAGTAGCAGCTCTGCCGCTTTCAAAAGTTACCTCTTTTTTTTTAAGTGTGAGATATTGTAGGTTGCAACCAAAAATAAATTACGTGCATGCAGGAAAAGTTTCTCGCGCAGGTTATAATACTAACTACTTATTTTATGCATGTTCTACATAAAGTTTGTACTATCACTCTCTTTTAAGAGTTATCTCGTTTATTTGTTGTGTCAGGTGTGGGATATCATAAAATATAACCAAACAATAATTATTTATTTTTGCTTACTTAAAAATACTACACTCTCCATTCGGAGACATGGTAGAAGAGGATAGAAAAAAAACCAGAACTGTGCGACACTCGAAAGGGCCTTCAGATGCTGCGAAGACACGAAATTACAGAAGGCTGAATCGGGCGGAAACCGGAAAAGTGTATCGCGCGGGTTATGACATCAGATATTCATATGTTTTTACATTCGGCGCATTTTAGTGCACAACTCTACGTTATATACGCAACAAACAATTAAGAACTATCACAAAACAATTCGTTCATTCAAGAAATGCTCTTAGATTTCGCCAGTACTGCATGCACTCTTGAAGCTGATATCCTCAGTAGTGTTTAATTAGCAACCAACATCCTTATCGTCAATTTTGTTATAAGAATTCCAATTCTACATTTAAGGATTGTTGCAGGAGCTACTCGGACATATATGTAAACTCCGCGTGTATAAATGCCGCGGGTTTTCTGTGCATACGATATGTTTCAATGACTGTTAGCTAGCCGTCTTCCTACCTTCCGGAAATGAACTACAACATATGCGAATGATGTCAGAGTTTCCTGCCATTCGTCCCGTTTTTCACTCTACCAATTTTGTAACATATAATAGAAGACCCGTACACTTTTATGACACGCAACCAAATCATTTTTGCGCTGAAGATTATAAGATTGTTGGTTATACAATATTAAACAACACAATAATGGCATCATTTCATTTTCAAATGATCAGGAGCTTTGAAGTGTGCCGATTGTTTTCATTTACCTTCATTCATTTATACACGCTTAACTAAACTCGAATTCGAATCTGCGGTATTTATTTTTTCTGTAAGATTTTTTTGCAACGTGCATTTCAGCTATAAACTAAACGAAACTTAGGTCCTCTTGGTGAAGCATCAGCATTCAGAGCATCACACATGAGACAGACCAAATACTCGATGCCTGATATCTAGCTGTTTCTAATTATTTTTTCGCCATATACGTAAAAAATCATTAAGTCTTAACATTACCCTAACATATCGTGCGGAGCAAAATCAATAAAAAAATGCCCTGACATATCCATTTAAATCCCCGTAATTAAAGATGATGAGTAAACTAAGTTAACTATTAGAATAAATGCGAGAAGCAATCTTCACATAACTGCGTTACAAAAGAAAAGAATGCCCTGTCAAAATTTATGAGTAGATGGATGGATAAGAGGTTCCTGTTGGTTCTTTGATGGACGATAAGAGGTTAAACAGACAAGGAGTTTACAGTAACCATTTATGAAAAATACATAATTTAATTTGGTTCACAAGAAAGCGAGTTGTTTAATTTAACATGGAGTGTGATTAAACAGATCGGCACCAAAGGATGATGACCGATTCAAACAACACCACCGGATGGCACGATATGTTTGGTAGAATTCCTTCTGCCCATCATGCTACTAAGAAGTAACATCGATGGTATAACAAGGAGAGTAAATTAAATTCAACTATCGGATTTCACACAAAACACATATCATATTGATGTCCATGCCCGTATGCCCTAAGAAAGGGGAGCACAAGTAGCGTACTTGAATGCTCCACCGCTTCACCTTTACCAGCTTGTCCGCTAAATCTTTCACCCTCCCCCCCCCCCGTCCATTTATATCAGCTATAAATCCGGCTATTCGTATATTACTTGTTTTCTGTGCTCTCCGAATCTGCGCCTAGCATTGTTTTTGTGAAACCAATCCCGGGCCTTTCACAACACTCCTTCTATTCAAAAGTCAACTTTATCTCGACTGGAGTTGAGCCAATAGTGTGAAGTAATAAGTAAAAACAATAATTACGACTTTTCACACATTAGCTTTTTAAATTGTGTTAGAAATTATATAAATCTAGTTTCCAACGTATGTCAATATATGTCTTTAACATAACGAGACTGGTGGCAAAACCGGCGTTCATTCTTCATTATATTACAAAATAACAGTTATCCCCTTCGACAAACTTTATGCTCTATACACCTATCTATATACAGTTTATTGGAAACGTTGCCTTGCTGAAAGGAGTGCTGCAGTTTTCTTTTTACACGGTTTTCCTGTACCGCAGTTTAGTCGTTTAGCACAGACCACTGTTCTAAACTAGCCAATTTTTCTCTCGACCTCGTGGTAGTTCTTCAGTGGAGCGGTTATTTTTGGGTTTGCAGAGTGCACTGGATGATCTACGTCTCGTCACATGTGATGATATTTTCCAGCGAATTAGGCTTCGTTTCACGTCGTTTCATGAAGTGTGTGGAAATTTGTTTCCGTGCGTCTTTCCTTTCTTCCAAAAACAAACCCTTACAAAATTGATAAAATTGGTCACAACAATCGGCGGTTTTAGCATTTTGAAGGTAGTAGACAACACAGCACAATTTACGAGACAGATTTAATATGTGCAAAATCTGCGCAATATGTTGCTTCCCAAAGACCGCAGTGCGAAGCAGAAAGAAGCCCGAAAAGCATGTCTCCCCGATTTCGTAGAAGAACTCGCAGCCATGAAGCTGGAAAAGACCACAACGTGCTATGAAGCGTATATTTTCTGCAACATGCACCTGCAACTACAAATAGTAAAAACAATAAAGGGGAGGTAAAACGAGAAGTGGACGGTTACGCTTATATCCTAAATGCCCTTTATTGGCAGTGGCAAAGGCAAAACGGTGTTTCGCCCATACTGGAAGTGACGTCAATTCAAGATGGCGGCGCACTTGCAGAAAAGGTCTATATGATGACCTGCAGTACGGTTTCCAAAAGTGTAACATTTGCATAGAAGGGTGTATAGATTGTTAAGGTGACTGTAATGAAGGAGATAGCAATGAATTAGTTATATTGTGAAAAGAAAACACGTTTGCCGTTATTTAAGACACATTATAAATGCCATATTGATTAATTATGTTTATCAGGAATTGTTTTTTTGAATGCGATATGATTTTGAAGATTCAGATCCCACATCAGAGCGCTTTCACCATACTAAACGGATTATCCTTTCAGGTTCGTGAAATATGGTGCCGTACGTCAATCCAGACTTACGACTGTCTGCTCAAGTATCTTATAAACAGTTATTACATTGCAAAGTCAAAAAGTAACTGCAATTTAGTTATAGGAAATTGATATCCCGTGGTAAACTGCTGTGCTTCAATTATTGTTTCGCCCTCTAAAGAAGTCCCGTTTTTCACTGCTGCACCCGTTGCAGCAGAGTTTCGCTACGTATAGCATAATGTATTGCTGCCAGATATATTTAAAGCTTTCTCGACGTTGAACTATAACCAGGAAGGGATAAATATTGATCTTGGAGACAGCTAAACAACTTTGACGAAACTCAAAATTTAAAAACAATATGGACGAAAACACCGGTGTGGTTTCGTCCCTTTATTACCTAGTCAGAAAGCTAATGATGTGAGTGTCTAGCCGTTCAGGAAACGAAATCTTCCCATAAAATGAAATAATACAGATTCTACATTTCGAAGACGTTTGATTTTTCCAAATTAAGTTGCAATCCTATTTTCCTCATTATTGTCCCTTTTAGTTGCAGATGATACGGCTACAAGCAACAATTGTAATTTCTATTTGCGACTCCAGCGAACTACAGGGAAGCTTCGCCCTGGTCAGTCAAAATGACGGCCGAAAGGAGGTCGGTTTTGTCACTCAGCACGCGAAACACCTTGATTTCTAGAGTTGCATCGTACAACCAGCGTTACGTATGAAAACAAATTGTTTTGTGGGCGGTAAAAACCTCCTAGTCAGTGCGTAAGAGTGACGATGCGGAGGTATAAACATAATTACTGAAAACTATGTATTTTGTCCTTCACCCGCTCGATTCGCGCACATGGCGGAAGCTAGACTTCTAGTATATTTTTGGAGAAGGACGATATTCACACACCCATGCCTGTTCAAAGGGTGACGCGATATTGTAAAACATATATTTATCGCCCTTTGGAAGGTCGTCAAGGTGCGGATAGGGTTCTCATTGGGTGTGTCCAAAGGGCTTCGAACGTCGTCCTCGGATTCACGTTTGAAGAAAACAGTGATTGATTTCAGTAAGTTCGTTCACTTTTGTAGCCTAGTACAAGTGGTATCTGAGTTCATACAACTTGTGACCGCCGTCACCAACTCACCTCTCCCCCCCCCCGCCCCCCAAATCCCCTAACTAAGAAAGGAAAAACATGAAGTTTTATCTTAAATTTCCTCTGAGATAGAAGGAATCGGGGCGTCAGGCTAGTTGCGATCAGGCCGCCGTGGCCCGGTTGTTTCTACAGGGAACCTTCTTTTGCGACATCAACTGAACGCGTTATTTTAGCAGTTATGTCGAGGAATCTCAAGAGCGTGCATGCAAAATACAACCCAACCTCTATCCCAGCAAGAAATCTCAGCGAAGGTTTGGAATAACACTGTTCAGGTAGGCATGCTTTCTGACTTAGGGATTATATTATTTTTTAAAGATAATATTGATAGCGAACGTAAACGGAATTCCTATGAATGTGTATCTGTGCGAATTTAAACTGATGCGGAACGAAACTTCAATATTATCCGCGTAATATTGACGCTTTTCCTGATTTTATTTATATATTTATTTATTTTCACATACCGTAGCCCCAGTGGGACTGTGGCAGGAGTGGGGATTATATACAGACGGCCAAGACCTCACAATCAACCACTATAAATGTATGATAGAAATTCGCCTGGTTGTACCGGACGGTTCCTGGTAACAAATTCCAGCGTTTAATGGTGTGAGGGAAGAAAGTGTATTTAAACACGTCTGTACGCGGATGGAACGGTAAAATACTTAAATCGTGGTGGCTCCTTGTTGAAGTTTGTTTGAGAAATTATATGCAGTTATCTAAAGCTGCAATACGTCATGAATTAAAAAAATAAAATGACTTTAGGCGCTCTGTACCACTACGCTCGAAAAGAGGACTTAGGCCTAACGCGCGCAGGTTAGAGTAAGGATAAATGTTTATGTCATAGCGACAACAAATAAAACGTACTGATTTCTTTGGAACTTATTGGACTTTAGTTATGACAAATTGCTTGCAGGGAAACCAAATTAAAGAAGCATAATCGAGGATTGGGCGAAATAAAGATTTTGAAGTTAAAAGCTTTGCATCCAGTGGTGCCACACGCAAGGTACGCCGCAGGTATCCAAGTCTTTTAGGGGATTTGCTACATGTCGTGTCAATGTGACTTGACCCAGATAAATCTTGAGTGGAGAGGAGACCAAGGTATTTATATTCGAAAACTCTTTCTATGGGTAAGCCGTCAAATGAAATATTGAAAACAAACGGTGGTGAGCGCCTGCAAAAAGTAATAAAACCGGTTTTACGGTAATTTAAGTTGATTTGCCAGGTTTCACACCACGTACACAAATTACCAAATGAATTGTTCAGAATTATATAATCATGGATAGAATTTACCGTACAGTGTAATACACAGTCGTCACCGTAACGTTACAACTTAGTGAACATTAAACATGACAAATCATTAGTGCACATAAAAATAATGTTTTCCAGCGAAGACGCTGGAAAACATCAGACCTAGTACCACCGCCCGCACTCATACAGTGCAAAGGCGGAGGCGTCAGTGAATGTAGAGTTATCTCAGAACAAGGTATTCTTATTCACCTCTTAAAGATACTTCCTCGAATACCGTGTTTCAAAGAACTCTATTGCGGGCGCTATTTCTTTGTACAACTTCAGCACTTGTGACCGGACAGAAGTTCATGCGCTCCCAAGCCAGGAACTTAAGACGGTGCCTCCGAGTTCTCTAAGATAAGACGAAAGGAAGCAGTTCTCTTCATCCCTAAAGAACAAGGAACGCTGCACTAAAAGCTTCAGCTCAACATACACCAATCCTATTCCGTCCCTCTTTTGGCTTAAAAACAAGTTATTGCGTCTCATGAGTTCAAGATCACAATCCTACACGAAAGTCGCAAGTAAGCAATTTCAAGGCACGGACAAGGCACCGGTTTTTTTGTGTACCACGCGGTTGGAAAAAGAATGGAGTTACAAACGAAGCCACGATGCATCATCGAAGTATGCCTTCCGTAACAGTCTATAGTTTTGAGTCGCATTCGGTTTAAGTCCACTCCACCGGAACCCGTGCTTAGCTGCTCGGCATCTAAACAAACACCAAGGTATTTTGACACTCTAGATGTCCAAGGGACGCCAGACCCAGTCAGGCACCCGCAGATTTATTCATGTTCATTTCTACGCCGGAAGCGACACGAAAGCTGAGTATGTACTGCACAACCGCTCGCACCTGAGTGACCGACGAGCACACCACCGCTAGATCGTTAGCATACGCCAAACCTTTGAGCGAGCCTGACTACAAGGTCAGTCCTCTAATGCTGCCATCATTGATGATAGTCCTTTAGAGGAGCTCAAGGTAGAGCGCGAACAGGATCGCCATCAGAGGGCAGCCTTTTCTCACGGATCTTCTGGCAACAATGTCTCGTTCCCGTTCACGAGCAGGCAATTTGAGATGTCACTGTAGGAGACACCGAGGCGGCTCTACTCCAGTCCGTGATTCTCACTAAAAGTTTCGCACGGAAACGTACTTTGCGTGATGGCGATGCTTTTCAACTCGCGGATGGGGGGAAACAGCACACCACTAAGTTCTCACGTCCTTGTCCATCCCTCATTTTGCTGCGGCACCGATAAACCGCGATTCCTTAGTTGAACTTAATCAACGAGCGCGCAAAGCAGCGCTGCCTACGAGAACCAAGCAACCAGAGCAGACGACAGATATTAAACAACCTTCTCTCGGAGGCCCTCAGCGTTGCCGCTACGAGGCTTCGATTCGTCTAAAGACGTCATAGCGCTTGAAAGATTCAAAACGTTTCAGAAAAAAAAGTGTAATGCCTCGAAGTTTCGAAATATGTTTGTTATTTTATTATATTAGTGCGACAGAAATGATGAATGAGAAAAATGAGCATCCAGTAGCAGAAACCGTATGCATGGTCACAAACGGAAACATGCCAATCAGCTGAAAAGGGGCGCAGTCTTCATGGTAAAATACATAACCTATTTGAACAGTAAGGCATCCCCCAATTCGGTCGTACTCGACCTATGGTGACTCCAATTTCAATATAATTGATTGGTTCCTGCGCAAATGGCTAAAAACGCGTGACCATTCTCCCGACGTAGGGGCTGGAATGAACATCAGATAAAAGTCCAAGTTTACTCCATATCACGTTGAGTCCGAACGCGACCAGCACTATGCTCCGATGGAGCCAATCAAACGCGATAAAAGGCTTCCTCGCGGCGTCTATCGCCTTTGTGCCCTTGCTATCGTAGCCGACAAACCAATTACGGACATTAAACGCGAAGCGACCGTGCGTTTTTTTTTACACTTATTCGTTTTGTTGTTTATTTGCTTGCTAATTTTCTGCACTCATATACACCTTGATGCCCTGATAATGACGCACTACAGATTGATAGCAGGTCAGTTACAAATGCCACAAAAGTTGGATTCAAAACATCAATATCTGCTACGCCGAGGGTGTCACACCAGTGTTGAATACGAGTCATGGGACTGGTTGGGATGATTTGATTAGTATGGAAAGTAGGAAAAGTCCTCAAACATCGACCTGGAACGTGAATGATAATAGCTGATGTGGAGATCAGGGCAATCAATTGATCCATTAACATGCTTATGCAGGAAACTAGATCTCGCGCGTCGTCTAGAGCTCAAAGTAGAATGCTTGTATCGCTCCAAGAGTCCCATAAGAATAGATCAAACGGTACGTCAATATAACGATCCCAGAGAATTTGAAAGGATCGCTTCTGAACATTTCTATCCCTCTGGACTTGCTAAAACTGATACAATTCCAGACAACGGAGGAAAAAGTCCAACTTGGACAGGATTAACGGGAAACTGATCATAAAATACAGGTTCACGTGGAGAACTCACGCGTAATTCTAGAGATGACACCCAGCTTACGTAAAGAGTCATTTATAAGGTTATTAACTATGTACAGTAAAGATAGGAAAGTCTATGTATACACCAAGATCACCTGTGCGCCCGACTCTACGCAATGGAACATTGCCGATCTGGTAACAAAAGTTGATTTTTTCTGCTTTTCTAGACAAATATATAACAGCAGTTTTAGAAGGATTGAACATCAACATTTTTGACGACACCAATCACACTCTGATTGAACATCTTTCATAAGCTCTTCGCAGTCGTCCAAGGATAACATCTGCATAAACAGCTTGATATCATCTGCCTGTTGCAAGATGACTGAATTATAAAAACTTGAGCTAAGGTCATTAATGAAAACATTAAAAAATATTCGCCCGTTATATTTTTTTGGGGGGGGCGGGGGTCGCTGCAGCAGTCCACCGCAGCCCCCCCCTCCCAAAAAAGCATAGGGCTGGGAGAGTTTTAAGAGCACGTACAAAATTGTGTTCATTGGTCAGATAATCAAGAAACATAGAGCAAAGTGTGGCACTCCTGCCGTAGGATCATAGTTTATGTGTAAGGAGCGAATAATGAAGCAAGTTGTAAGCCTTTCAAATGTCAAAATGTACAGCTTCAATCTGTCCACGCTGACATACATTAGGCGAAACAAATTTTAAAAATTACATTAAATTTGTTTTCACAGATTTTCCACGTACAAAGCCATGTTGTGAAAGGCTAATTTTATGCTTAAAAAGTTTAATATCCGATCCAATAAAACAATTTCGTAGACCTTTGCAAACGGACGTAGCAACGACGCGGGTCTTTAATTTTTGACATCGTACATTCTGCCATTCTTATGTATTTGCACAGTAATAGAGTTGTTCAAAAGAGGAGGAAACGTTAGGCTTTACAACGACAAGCTAATAATATAGCCAGCCGGCAACGGCCAGGTGGCGCCAGCGGAGTGAGACCCCACGGTTATACCTAGGGTTCCGCGTTTTCGGTTTCTATTTTTTCAAAATTCGGCGTACTTTTTTCGGTGTTTATTTCAAAATTCAATTTTCGGTTTTTTTCGGCGTATATTTATGCCCATAAAAGTTTATCGGCTTTTGTCGGTGAATATAAAATAAACACTTAACGGACACCGGATCACATGATCCTTATAGCTCTGATATTTGTGATCACTTAAAGAATAACGGCACAGATACATTGAAAAAGAAATGGACACTTTATTTGGCAAATGTGTGCAACTGTAAAAGAAACAAGAAAAAACACAGAAGTATAGGTCAGCATTTTGAAGCCCTATGGCCAAAAAACATGGAACTTCACCTCTGTACATCAGAATTACGTGACCTTATTATAGTACACACACATGTGCTTTACCCGGTTCTCCTCGTTGATACGCACTCTTCCCCTTTCCTGTTAATATGATCCTGAGCTTCTGAGAATGCCTTCTCGACGCTAACACCAGACGCACTGGCAGGCTGAAGTTGAAGTTGTGCTCTGAGCCAAAAAATCGGCCGATCGGCGAATGGTGACCGCCAAAGAGAGACGCGGTGTGAACGTATTAGCTGCGCCAACACAACATGCAGAGCTTGCCTCAAGTCAGTCTTCCATAACAACGAGTTTGAAAACACGCTCGTGCATGGCTGCGGTCATGGCAAGCATTTCGGACTTCACGTCCCCGATCGATGATGCGCACATTAAACCAAAACGTCGTGATGGCTCCCGTGTATCCCCTACATTCAGACACGTTTCGATAGACACTGTCGTTCCACTTTCTTCGCCACGGCTCGGTTCGACTGGAAGGTCAAAGCGGCCTTTTCCGGTTAAAACCGAGATTTGTGGAAAATGCATGGATTCGACGTATTTTTGTTGGTATTTATTGGATTAAAATTGAAAATGCCGAACTTAAAAACTGATCTTTTTTGGTTAAAACCGAATTTCCGGGAAATGAATTCGGCGTACTTTTATCGGTTTTTATCGATTTAAACCCGGAAACTCCTGAACCCTAGTTATACCCTATCTTGCTGTAACTTGGCAAAGGGTGAACAATAAGCCCCACATTGCGTGCCAACGGCTTCGATATGCGCCACGCATACGAGCGCAACGCACACATATTGGAGCATGACGCAGCGAAAAGCCTGATACTTCTTCGCCGTAAAAGCCCATTCCGATGAAGCGTAGCCACGTTCTGGTTGGCCCGCCAGGGCCGTAGCTTCCACCGTACTGGCATGTCACGCGATCACGGCTTCCTGGGATACCCAGTATTTCTTGCTTCAGACACTAGGCTAAGCGGCGCCACCGGAGTAATAGCTCACGTTTGAACAACGCGGCCGCACACTCCCAGTCGACAAATATCGTACCCGATGTTTCTTGCTTCAGTCGCTAGATGGTGCTAAACCAAACAGCATTGCAGGTTGCCTATACCTTAAGGCGGGTGCAAAAATAGAAGAGCATCCTTTAACAATGAAGCTCGGGATACCGTCAAATGCGACTGATAGCTTTGGCTTGAGTTTCCTGATAGCAAGTTCAATGTCAAAACTTTCAAAATATCAGATTGACAGGCGATCACCAGCATTATCAAGTCGATAGGCGTAGTCAGTCCGGTACGGCCGCAAGAATAAACCGAGAAAAAATAACTCGCGAATGTATTTATTACGTGTTCAGGCTCACTCAACATAATGCCAGACGAGTCAGCTAAGTTTACTGTTGACGAAGTAGTAGTTGTACGGTCCTTAACGTATCGCCAAAAACGATTTGGGTCACGGTTTAAACTTTGTTCTACTGACTTACGCTGTAATATTTTATCGTCTTTCAGCCAATTTTTAGCTAGCGCACGCGATCCAGAAAATTGCAGGTACCAAGAAGTAGAGTGTGCAATCTTATATTTCCTGTGATAATGTTTTCTTTTTTTCTCCTTCGGACTGATCTAAGCTCCCTGGAGTACCAGTACGGATAGCGACTTGTATAAGGACGCTTTTTTGGGAACGAAACGTTCAAGTGCAGATATGATATAGATTTTAAACGCTTCAACGCCACAATTTACATCGGTCAAACTATATATGAACCTCCAATATACATTCTCTAAATATTAATAAATTCGAAAGTAATCGAAACTTGAGAAAGCCAGTGACTAACTCTTATTCTACTTTTCTTTCCCCATGGAAACAATTTGGTAAATCCAGGGAAGTTAAGAAATTAAAAAACGGAATTTGCCTTAAATGACGCAGTGCCAGTTGACAGAGCAATATGTTGCAAATTCTAGTTTATATCAGGAGTGTTGAAATCACCAAGAATTCGTATACGATGTCAATCTACATCCAGTGTATCAACCAGCATATCCAATTGATTTGAAAGCCTAGATCCGTCGAGATTAGGAGGAAAATAAAAAGTGCCGATCAGTAAACTGCTGTTATCACGGAATGTTGTTTCAATCCAAACACATTCGCACTGGAATTCAAGATCAAATCGGTGAATAGCTCACAAATGTCTCCCGCCGCCACTGAATTTAGCAGGAAGCTTTTTATAATGTCGATACCGACGAAAGACTGTATCCGGGAGGGAATTAGCCAGCTGATGCAAATGAAGTATTTAACAAAGTTTCACTTAACGAAGTAATATCGTAATCACTTAAAACAACGTTGTTGAAAAACATATTAGTCTTAGTACGCAGGCCACGGACGTTTTGATTATGCACGAAACAGCACATTCGACGAGCTATTTTGGCGTATCTGTTTCAGGATCCTCATTGCACCGTCGCCAGTGTTTAAAAAAAAGGTACACTTCCCTTTTCTATTCATTTTTGTATTCGTCTATAAGAAGCCCAAAAACACAAGGAGCGCCGTGAGGGTGCAATTTTGTCGCATCTTGATGCTCTTTATCGAATATTAGCGTCAACTACTTTTTGGATGTAAGTTAACCTTCTTTTAAAACGCCTAAGACTGGGTGTATAAACTTGAAATAACCAAAGTAGAAGAAACAGGGAAAGGACGACGAAAAGCAACGTCTCAAAATCAGCTGACTCGTTCATTCAATAGCCTCTTCTTCTGTCGACGGCTTGTGCCGTCGATGTTTATCATGATCCTGTGTTAACAGTTCACGCCATATGTCTGGCTAATTCCTAAACCATAGTAATGGACCTAACTGGGAACGCCAGTGCCACCAGTGAGCGCTCCTGGGCATTATGGGAACCGTGACGGTGTCGCGCACTTTAGCCAAGCTACGTCTAGACCAGTCAAGATTTTGCATGCTAGGTGGCGCACGCTAGCGCCCGAACTGCAGAACCATTCTTAATCTATTCATGCATCCAGGCGAGCTAACGGCCTACAAATGTTGCAACTAGCTCAACTGATTCCATAGCAAAACAACAATAAAAAATCACATTGTACGTGTGATACCTCGTTCTTTTGGCGCGTGGCCCACACGCGATGACCCATTCAATTAAAAACGGTGGCCCGTCCAGAACGATGGCGCATTAAAAAAAGGGCAGTGGACAGACGTGCTGTGATTGAGGGTTTCTCTAATCATGTGGACAAATGACCGTAGCACAGGACGCTGCAAAGATTGCCGTCTGCCGTAAACAGAGACCGAACGCGAACGCAGGGCAACGTGGTTCTCGGAGGCGGTACGGCGGTAGCAGCAGATGATCGAGCAGCGACCCTTACTGTTCCCATCATGCCTCACACGCGCCCCTTGAGGGTGCGCGCTACTTTTCAGAAAGATCCATAGGTCACGCATCGATACTGGAATGTCCGTCAACGCTTTGGCAGTGCCACAGCGGAAGCAAAGGTACAATGCAAATGTCGTGTCAAATCTTTTTTTTTGGGGCACAAAAGGTGCAATTCTGACGAGGGGCTGGAAAAGAAGTTGCCAGTTGGCAGCTAGACGTGTTCGTACGCCCCTGAAACTTAGTCCATGCGGTACGAAAATAATATATTCGTATAAATAAACCTATTTTACACACACTGGCGCAGAAACACGTGAATAAATTTTTAGTTTATACGTATATATATCATTTCCACCATGTAGGTTAAGATAAATACAACAGTGTGAAATAAAATATTCTATAGCAATGCTTTAAAGGAAACAAAGTGCGGATAAAACGAATCTGCAAAAACAAATTACTGTAAAAAAACTACGATGTAAAAAAATGTATAAAGCGAAGAATAAAAAAATTCACGAAAAAACTTAACTAAAAGGTACTACGAGTCTATGTAGAAAAAAAGGTAGGAAACGAATCTGCGAAAAATGCGCGTAAAAACGACTATAAAAGAGACTACGATGTAAAATAAAAAAGAGTTTAAAATGATTGTGAAAAATGCAATTACCGTGGGGGCCGTGACCAGCATTTGGCTGCAGTGTTTTATACCGCCTTTAAACTCTAGACAGCGTGACCATAACCTTCAGTGTAGAAAACGGCCCGTCCGTGTATGTGTGTGAGGGTGAAGGGGTAGTGAAAGAGGTCTTGGAAGTGAGGCAGGAAGAAAAGCTCTGTTATTATACTCGGCTTCAGCTATCTTTTGCTACGATGTCAAAGATTGCTTAGCTTTCACGGTGCTCCAACCAGGCACGTAGCCAGGGGGGGGGGGGGCCATGGGCCCTCCCCCTCCCCGAAATTTTCTATTTTGCTGGGACCCCTTCTCCCCCTCCCCTCATGCAGCATTTTGTCATGGGCGGGCCCCCCCCCCCCCCCACCCCCGAAACAAAATCCTGACTACGTGCCTGGCTCCAACTCTGTGAAAGCTAGTGGCGCGAGCGCATGCAGATGAGGCGCAAAAGACAAAACCACGCGCTCTAGCTGCAGTGCGGGACTGCTGCACAGTGGAAGCTACTCTAGCCTTGACAATGTAGCTCGAAATAGTTGACGCAGAGTATAGTCAGCTAAAGTAAAAACACACATTCTTCCTGAACTCTCCAAGTCTCAAGTTCCTTCTTTCTCCATTTTTAAATTATGGTTAAATGTTGACTCCCGATGTGCACAAAATTCAGTAACACCGGAGTGTCTAAAACTCCTGTCTCTACAAAAAAAGAACAACGCATTCCCAAATGTAACCAGAGAAATAGCTCTAGGTTGTACTTAACATGAAGCACCGCTTTTATAGAGTAACTATTTATATAACATCGCGTCTATAGCAAGCAAACGTTATTTCGGTTGTCTTCCACTCGCTGAGTACTGATTTCGGAACTACGATGCATGTTCCCAGGAAAACGGGACATGCGGCTTCATTGAGATAAAATGACGCCAGAAATGAGCCTCTAGAACGGACTGTCCCGGCCAAAACGGGACGTTTGGTCACCCTAACTATTTGGCTTATGCAAAGTTTGCCAATTAGGGTCAATCTTGCAGGCGTTGGATTCTTATTTTAGAAAAAGCGCTCCTCCCCGAGATTCTCTTTTCATCGCAGTGTTAATATTTTAGTATCGTGGTGGCGTTTTCTTGGCGCGAAGTGTTTCTCGCTTAATACGCAAAGGTTATTTGTGTAGCCGGAGTATTCGAAATCATTTTCAAGAATTATGCGCCACGACTCCCAGGTTTGAACATGTCTACGATTCGAGTCGCACGGTGCTTTTCTTCTTTTTTTGTAATATATACAGTGCGAAAGTAAGAGCATGCAGATCAAATATTTGCAAAATCTTCCGCAGCTAGTGCAGTTGGAGTGACATTTTTCCATTTAGTCCCTTCAGCTCTGGTGGCACGCTTATAATTGTGAAACACTCTGTATAAAACTTCAAGAATCAATCAGCGAATAAAACTAAACAACCAGTATATCTTAAAAGTCCACCTATGAAAAAAAAAAGTTTTTTTAGGACGCGTTTCAAGCTTACGAACCTCATGGGACGTCTTAGTAAGAACCTTTAGTACTCTCCTGACGCAAATAGAAAGTTCGCGTTCAATTGGTCCAAATGACAGTTACAGTTGAGAGATACATTCGCTCTGTTTTCATGGGGAGATATTAGGCTTGTTGTCGGCTCTTTTCTATTTGAACTTTTATGTTGAATAAAAAATTATTACTCTCATTATTATTATTATTATTATTATTATTATTATTATTATTATTATTATTATTATTATTATTATTATTATTATTATTATTATTATTTGTTATCAGGTTTCATGCCATGTGTCATAAGAAAATTTATTGCGTATGCCTTCGGGGCAATCTCGGGTACCGTGTTACTCTGCCAACTGTGCAGAGCTGTGGCACAGATGAATTGACTTCATTTTGAAGAACCTGTTTGAAAGCAATTGGTTCCATTTTAATTTTTAATCTATAGTCGGTGACAGGTTAAGAACGAAGTGGAAGCTCCTCCACCCGTTTCCACTTCAGCGGTGCGAACGGTGGAGAGGAGGCAACCTCCTCTCCACCGTTCGCTCCGCTGAAGTGGAAAATGGGCTCCCGTCGCCGTCACCGATGTTGCATGACGTCACATCAGCCGCCATTGCTCGTACCGTTCTCCTGTGTCCGTAAATTTACAGCACATTTGACACCATTGATTGTTTTTCTGGTCAGGCTTGCTGAAAGAACAGATTCGATGGTGAATGTATGCGAGAGGCCGTACAGGACTGGCGGAGCAATGGCGGCTGGTACGGTGCATATGACGTCACGTGCAAGGCGTATAGATATTTCTGGAAACTCGAGGCCAATATCCCCCCCCCCCCCCTGAGAAAACTGTTGTGCTTGGCCATGTTTTTGGAGAAATAATTTAATCTCCCGTTTGTTTTTCGCGGAAACCATCGCCATGCAGCCAGTTTTGTGACTGCACTCTGTTATGGGGAACGAGATCCGCAAGGTGCCTTTAATTTTCAATGACTTCCAGAGTACATCCCCGAGGCTAATTATAATAAAACATTTAGGAAAATGCTCACAAATATAACACTACAGTAACACCTTTTCGTTTTTCTATCGTTGGTGTTATGGGCTGTGCTGCTAACGAGTGAGTAGTAGTTTGTCTCTCGTCTTGATGGGTCCTTTCGCACAAGCCTCAATTGGCTTAGCGGGCCCATATTTGCATGCTGTAGATGGAAAAATATGTGCCCGTCTTATGTTAAATTTTTTTTTCTTTTTCTTTTTCTTCTTCTTTTTCTTCTTTGTCTTCTTCTTTCTCTTATTTCTATTATTATTATTATTATTATTATTATTATTATTATTATTATTAATATTATCATTATTAATATTATTATACTGTAGAAATCTAAACATGCAATATCAAATTCAACGACTTTTGTATTTCGTCTGCACCTCACGACAGGACAAAACTTGTACAACGCAACTTAAGTTTTCTGAGTATCAACTACCTTAATTCAGTAAGCATAATTATTTATATTAAATAAGTCATACAAGAAAAACCCTATTTATGTTGTATTGGATAGATATAAAACGACTCGCCCATTGTTTGAAAAACAAAAAAACAAAATCCAACAATTGACAGTGTGGCTGAAAAAACATCCGGATTATATTTTAATTTTCACCATTTACAATTAGTGTTTACTTCCTGACCCTTTTCGAGATATCAGTTTTCTCGGATTAAGACAATGAACCGCACCTCTCAAACCGACATTATATATGGCGAACAGCATTACACGTTTCATTAACAAAGATAGAAAGGCCTCTTTCTTAATGGCACCTGTCCAGATCCATTTGAATAAAAAATTAACCACGTTCCAAACCGCTGCGAACATCTGAATCAAGAAAACGAAAGATAAAAAAGAAAACCTGGCGCCCTCAACCGTAATAGGCGTGGAAATTTCTTTATCGCGCCCTATAAATTTTACGACGCAGCTGACACTACACGCTGCGCATAGTGTGCTTTTTATATAAATGATTACCAGATTATTTGTACGTTAATTTTGCCTTTTTGTGGGCCGCGTTTCTTATTTTCCGGTGTCGGTTGTTTAAGATTATCGCTCATTATTTTTTTATCCGTTGACACTGAGGCGGAGGAAGGCGGCGGTTGAAATGAACCCAGCCGCTTGTCGCCAACGTAAAATGTACGCGTCAAATTTTATCGTTTCCCAGCTTCGCGGTCGCCGCTGCTGGCCAGCGTCGTGAGAATACGGAAGGGGCAGCCAGCGCAACAGGACGCCGACCGAGAATGTCGAGCAGATTGCGGTCGTTCCGCTGAAAAGGCGCTCTTTATCAGCGAACATTTCCAGCTCCCGCCGACGTCGTCTAAACGTCCGATTCAATGCGGGGCGTCGGCGCGGTCGGGTCGTTTGGCTGCTTGCCGTTCGTCCCCTTGGGAGGGTTGCATTATCGTACACATTTCAATTTTGGCCGTGCCTTTCCTCACTTGACATCTAGCTCGTTTTAAGCCGAGGCCTTTCTTTTTATGGCGAGTTTATTGACTTTGCGATTCCCCAGAGATACAAAAGTAAATGTGCAAGGTACGAGATTGTAAGATGAATGAGTCGTCGTTTCCGATGCCGATTTCCTTAACATCGAGTACTGCTCGAAGAAACGGGAAATATTTCGTGCCGGTTATAGATGAAGAGATACGAAAGTCAGGACACCGAAGAAAGAAACAAAAGTATTCAAATTTGACTAAACCTTTTGTCCATAAACAAGAAAAGGTGATTAGGTGTAGCACGAGGAAACATTTAGAGGACGTTTACGTAATCTTTCTTTAATTTTCCGGAATGACGTATTTGACCCATGCGCAGCAGTGAGCCGTCATGTCGGAGAGCAAAGTCATGGCTGTGAGCTGTTGGTCAGCGATACATAGTTAAATTTCTCGTGAAGGAAACGGTCAAACGAGCTGCGAATTTTATAAAATTCCAAGTACAGTATATGGAGAAAAAGATCTCACAGACAAAAGTGAACAAATGGTGACAAAGGTTTGGCAAAAGACGACAGCCGGCGACAAATGAACCGTGCGGTCAGGTCTGTAAAACTGCAGTCACGAAGGCCGATTTTTTTTCTTCGCCAAATTAGTAAAATAATTGTCACGTAGTATGCTTTAAAAATCTGGCATAGTAAAGTGCCAGTAGGATTTTCCATTTCCCGCATAGAAATAAAAACATCCATCAACCTCGAACGACCCTTTGCACACGCGCCAGGTATTTCCTTAATCGATTTACGTACTTGTGTGTCTACGAGTGGGCTTCCATGTGTTGATTTGTGGGACCCCATTTCAGCATAATTGTGAGAACTTGTACATTTTCCTGTGTGTGTGCCTGCATATTTCTGCGGGGAGACTTGATGGAAAAGGGTGCGAGAGAACACGTCTTTCTGCCAGTCCGACACCTGCCCTAATCTGAGAGAGATCACAATCACCAACCCGACCCCATTGCTTCTCAATTAAAACACCAACACTGCGTTCCAGGTCACGTTACGTATAAAAAAATGAAAAAACAACGCGTTTCTTGAATGTCCTATTCTTTATAAGACATTTTGTAGCAGGGCAATCAACCCACCATAATGTGTGAGCTGACTTTTAACGGGCCATTTAAAAATGTATTCCCTGACAGGCAAGGAATGGGAAACGTAAATTGTCAATCAAATAATTTATTGAACAAAAATTGTAGTGGGCTTTTCCACGAAATAAACCGAGGTGCTGGCAGGCTCTCTCGGTTTGCAATCAACAAAATATAAAATGGTACATAACTTAAAGACGAGATCACGGAACAAAATAGCGCAATTCACTATGCTCTCCCGAAGGTATGTAATAGTATAGTGTAAACGACTTACTTTTCGCGGGCTTATATTTCGCGATTTAGGTCAAAGCTGAAGTTTTGGAATAATTCGCGGGTTCTGATTTTCGCGACGCGGTAGGGTCTCAATATCGATTCCAATGTGACTACATTTTACCGGAATTGTTCGCGGGGCCTATTTTTCGCTAATTGTAGGCGACTCGCCGCGACAATTAGGTCATTTACGGCGCCTAATTCACGTTTTTTTTTCTTTTTCTCCTTTTTAATTTGCTAGATAAGTGAAAAGCGAAGGACAGCCAGTATGTCCCTCGCTCTCGTACGGGTTGCCCCCGTTTTTCTGCCGGTTGTTCCGGGTTTTGCTTTGCTGTGTTTTTAAACACGAAAGCTTAAATATTTCTATATTATTTTCAACATCCTAAAGAAATGCAAGTCCATGTGACATACACTTCTCCGAGCCCTACCAGGGGAACAGGAAACATTTTGATAGCCGCGCTATCCTGAACCGCGGCAGAGCCCGAGACAGTACTTTAGGGCAATAATGTTTGGAACTCTACGTTGCTCTGGAGTAAGCATGGCGCACTATGCGACACTGTTGGCGCAAATAAGGGATCGTCGGTTGTTCATTTCTCCTTCCAGTTAATCTTGAATCCTGGCTACTATGAAAACCTACGGTAGATCAGCAGCTTTTAGGGCGGTAGCCTGAGCGGTAAAGATTGTTTCTCGTGGCTATACTCTGAGATGAACACAGAAAGCGCCTATTCCGTGTTAAGCGTGAAGAATCTCGCACAGTGCGAATATGGGTCACAAAATCTGTTTTTTTCTATATGTCCATCATGTGTCAGTGTGTGTAGAAAAGTTCGCACTGTTGCGTGGTGGTTTATACGGTAAAAGGGCGATTCGTGACTCCGCTGCAGACGGGTAAATTTGCTAAGGCAGTACGGCTGCTATCTTGGAGCCAAACGAGATTCAATGAGCTAAAACGGCTAGAGCATTAGGAATTTTCGAGGATGCTCCGGAAGCTTTTATTTGGAAATAGATATAGATAGTTTTACTAATGGAAGAGTTAAAATAAGTTTTAGCTTGTTATTTAGCTAATCAGTGTGTTTCTGCAATCCCTGACATCCGCCGTTTCTGGCTGTTTGATACCAAAACGAGTGTTTCTTTCCTCAACCCTCCTACTTGTATGGTGGTTGAGAAAGTCCTGGAATCTTCGCTGAAACACCCGATATGTTTCAGTGACTTTCTTGGAGTAGTGGTTGAAAACCGGACAATATACGCGAGGATATCTTAGACCATAGCTAGACAGGTGGCCCTCCCTTTGAACCTTTACAACTTGAAGGTTCGTCACTTTCTGAAAATTGCATTTGCCGACCGCCCCATTAGTTTCTACAAGAATGGATCAGGGGCGCGTCGCAATCGAAGATGCAGGAACCATCATATTCTCTCCAATGCAAATGATCTGACATCATTGTTGAACAAGATACAGAAAAAAGTATTTAGGACAAGTTACTAAACACCTGCTTTATAAAGTATTTAGCGTACTACTCAAGTTACTTTCCCTGCAAAATATCTTGAATAGAGTACAAGCTTAGAAACATAATTCAGTTACTTTCAGAGATATTTCCGCATCGCGTTATTTGTGTTTACATTAGTGAGACAAGAATGCCATATTGGCAGGCCACTAAAGAAAACAAAAGCTCAGTGCTAGCATGTACAGTCCCAGTACATCACTGAAGCATATGTGACATATAATATTCAGACAAATTATCAAAAAGAGGTCGTTCTACCTATAGCCCCAACGATAAAAAATTATATATTGTAGTTTTACAATAAGCACGATGGACAGATTGTTTGACTAAGCACCGTAGTCATTACATCCAGAGTTCACGTTCAACAAGATTTGCATGCACAAACAAATGAATGAATAACAAGGATGGCACTTGCTGCGCTTTCTTTAAGAAGGTTACCCAAACACTGCATTCAGATATGACTAAAGTTCAAAAATAATGTCACAAGGGGACACGGAGAAGCATTGCTCATTTTCTCGCGGTTTTATAGTTATTTTATTCCCTGCTTCTACGAGCTCTAAAAACGTGTTCAGAAAGGTGCACAAGTGTTCGTTAGCATTTTGAAAACTCACACCGTTCGTAGCTTGTTTCCTGCCTTCTTACAATCTCTGGCCTCATGAAAGGTTCAAACCATAACAGTTTCCCAGTGTTCCCAAGAATGCCCGACTAGCGAAAGAAACTGGTACTCTTCCCGAAACAAGAAACATAAAAATACAAAAAAGAAACCTCGTGTCTTTTTTGGGCTTTCGATCCTCAGTTCCTTTTATTTATGTTGTTGTTTTGCTACCATTTAATCTGCATCTTTGGTCCTGGCATGTCTCCTGTACTGTATTTCGTCGTTTCCTGTTCCAGTGGCGCTGGGCTGTGCGGATTCTTATTCCTGTTAAATATTCCCGCGTATTTGTGTATTTTCCTTTTTTTCTCTCAATAATTGAAAGAGGCGTTTGAGGTTATGAGCACAAGATACTGAGAAATATAATTAAGATAATGTCGCACATTCTTTCAATCTTGCAAGATACATACTTTCAATATTTAGAAGATATCAAATGTCAACAAAATTAATCGAAATACACTGTTTTGGATGGGGAATTTGAGATAAACACATAATCTGTCTGACAGCCGTTTAGAAAAACAAATTAGTGTTTGGGTATGGTTATACAGCCTGAACTTAGTCCGCCTCAACGGGCGACTTCTCTCTCAGCTGCAAATGAGCAATCTAGTCAGTGAAGTACAACCGCTAGTCTGGGGTCTTTAACGTGCACCACGCATTAGTAACGCTGGTACGATATGCTCATACAGATCGAAAGGGGCAGGGGTGGGGTTTGAACACAGAAACCCTTGGTTCTTCATCACGACCTTTCTCTCCACGTGCTTCGAGTTGGTGTGCGCTAGCCCACTCGACCGCCGATGGGGCGACAGTTAGACGGTCTTTGTCTAACTCTCGCCCCATTTAAGAAAGATCAGTTCGAGTTCAAATCAAACTCCCTGTATACTTCAGAGCGTGTTGGCTGTGCAGTTGCGCACTTCTTATTCACCATATGCGGATTTCGTCAAGCCTTGGAAATTCAACTGTGTCACTTGCTTGCACTTTTTTTTAGTACGATTGGAAGTCTCGTACTAGATTGGGTTTTCGCGTATAACCTGGAGAGGGAGAAACACTCAGGCATTCTCAGCGGTACACACTCTAAAAGAAATTCTTCAAGTTAATTTTTCTGAAGAACTCGAAAACAGCCAGTCTCGGTGCTCAATAAAATATTTCCTGGGAATTGCGAAGCCCCAAAAATTACTAGATGCGAAAAATGCGATGTTCGTAGGGGCAGTGAGCAAACGAGATGTCATTTTCATTATCCTTCGAAAATTGTGTGTGTGTGTGTGTGTGTGTGTTTTCTTAACTAATTGTATTTAGAGCTTACTCACTTACTGAGATCCTTCTATTTCAGCAAGGTGGTAAGTTGGGCCAGTTTGTGGTCGTTGTACATAATGAAAAGCAGCTCTCAAATGAACGAGAGAAAGGAACGAACACAGGACACACGCGTAGTGACTGCCAACTGAAATATATTAGAGATATAGAAGGGGAACCAGACAGCCTTGACCTTAGTTTTTCTTTTGCTCCTTATCGTTTCTCCTTTTTTTTTGTTTTTCATTAGCGTAACTGAATAGGTTTCCGAAGTACCGAAACTCCAAGCACCGCGCCATGGCGCTCAAATTCCTCCATATCCATGCCGCCATTTTGTATAGGTGCATAGTACACTGTACGATAACTGTACACGTAGCGCGCCGTTTGCGTGGTCGACAGGTCTTTCAGTAATAGACCTATTCATCTAAGCATTTACCTGACCGGTGGACAGAGGGCGCTGACACACGCAGCGCCGTAAGGTGGCTTCAATTTGGTTGGTTTCGGTTTCAGCGGGCCCGCAGCTATGTTGCTGTGTTATGTTGTTTTCGCTTTATTTTGTGATGTAAATGTATCCCTTGTCATACACAACCAATGATACAGTGGTAATGGGCCACCTTGAGAACTACGACGTACTTGCGAGCCTAAATTCTGGACATTTTTACGAACACCTTCATCTGATCATATTCTTTCATTCGGCCAGGGTCGCCGGCGAAACGACTGAAATAATACAGGGGGAGGATTACGGATTGTCTACGGCCGTACTGGACGTGCCCGCTGATACTTGTTTATATAAAAATAAACTAATAAAGATACTAATGCTTGGAGGCACTATGAAAACGCAGGTCGACGACCTGACTACAAAATGTGCTGAATCGCAGGGAGCAGATCAGCTCGCAAGTGTAGTGTTCACTGTTCGGTTTTCGAGGACAGCAACGTTTTGTAAAAATTGCCGACCGGGAAACACCCTTGTAATGATGCATGGAATGCAAAAAAGAGGCGATATTGTCTCCGTCGGTCTCTTTGACTACATGAAGTACACGAGAGATGTTTCAATTGTGCTTTCTAGGCCGAGCAGGAATTTTTTTCAACTATCACCCTCTAAGGTATTCATTAACAGCATTTCGCAATGTTTGCCTTAGGAAAATATTCGTTATACAGACATTTACTTACAACGTATTGATAAATAAACTGCATTAACGTAGCAATTTGGGCCAGTTGGTTCATGATCACTTAAAAAAGCGCCAAAAAAACGAGGACGAGGAAGTAGACAGACAGAAGCTCAACTGGTTTTTATTTGTGAAAACAATCATATAATAGCTTCGAACTAACACACAGTCTCTCCTAAGTTCTGTTTAACCCCCTTAACAAGAAGGAATACTCATTCATTGAAAAAGAAAGGGACGTGTCACTTATTCATTTTTCGCCTTTTGCCTGGATTTCGAAGGCCTCATGCAGCTCTCTAGGAACCCTATCCGGGTATTTAGCCAGAAACCTGGTGTCGCCGAATTACGGGGCACATGGGCAACGACTACAATGAGTGGCAAGATGTCTCGATGGAGTGACTTTCGTCGCCGCGGCGTGTTCATGTGCTCGATCATCGAAACGCCTTCCCGTCTGGCCGGTATAAGACGAGCCGCATGACGTTGAAATTTCGTAGACAACACCCATAGTACACTCCGTGTATTTTGTGTGGTGCCTGGTATCACAGGGATCTTTCGATAGAGTGGTTATGTTGATCCTACCGCACAGCCGCCCCAGCTTTTTAGGTGCAGCGAACACCACAGGCACATCGTAGCGCGAGGCAACTTCTTTAAGATTATGCGTGACTGTGTGCACATACGGGATTAACACCGGCCTCGTCACATTCCTGTCGCGGGGCTGCCTCTGTAATCTTTCAACCTTCCTTACGAGGCTGTCTGCCACCTCGACCAGAGTGCCCTGGGGGGAACCCGCTCTCTCAAGCCTCGCAACCTGTTTATCAAAACTTTCTTGTGCACCATGCCTGCAGTATTGTTTAAGGGCCGCCTCTAGAAACATAGCGGCAATACTTCGTATCACGACTTTGGAATGGGCAGATTTATACGGGAGAATGGCCTTTTTTGACCTTGGCTGGTACGTCTAACAAATGTGGTCCTTCTGAAGACTTAACAGAAGGTCCAGGAACGCAATGCAAAGCGCCATGCTTGCATTGCGTAATGCCACAGCGCAGACTTAATTTTAAGGTCGAAACAGTTGCTCCGCCTAATCATTCGATGAGTTAAGTTCCTTGATTGCCATAATTGGCGCTTTGAGTGTTTTGCGGGTAAGTAGATGCGCGGGCATTTCTTAGACTGTTTGACACTCTTTTCACCTGGGAAAACCAACCCTTTGCGTTTAACAAAATTATTTGAATTGGATATCTTAGGAAAATTTAATGACTGCAGACATGAGACCTAGCACAGTCTATAGTTCCTTTCAACTCATAACTAAACAGATAAACAGATCAGGCGAATGTTTATACCGCAAAAAAGTATTCCCCGATGTATTCAGAAGAAAATTAGATTTGTTATGAAAGCAGAGCACAATGCGTTCAAGAAAACCATATAGTGACTACTTGCATTGACTATATTTGTCTTTTTTATATCATAAAGGCGTGATCATAAATAGCCCTTGCGCTTCTTATTGCGCCACTAACATTCGCCACTATAACTTAAGCAAATCTCCGCTGTCATAAATAATTGGCCTCTCAATCCTAGTCTGTCTTAGAGACATCTACATACTCAATACGCTCAAGTGCTAACTCTCATTCCTTTCTTCAAGTATGCGGCACCCCTACGGTGCAAATAGTCATAACTTGTTATAAAATAAAATGCAGAGTTTGTGCACGTAACGATGGCATGCAGTTAGGAAGTAAAAATAAGTATAAGACGACAGTTCACAAACCAAGACCAAAAACTGCAATAGAGCGGAACGCAAAAAAAAAAACACGAATACAACGTTTTTGCCGAGGCGCGGAGGGGAGAGCGTAGCAACAATTTGAAGCCACCTTATGGCGGCCGCATCACCCTGATTTCAGATGGCATCGCCCTTGAGACGGAGGGTGAAATGGTCTATAAATGTGTGGCGATGTGGAAAGCCTGCTTAAATCATTTATGACCGCATTTGCATTGTAGCTGTACTCGTGTAACCATTACTTCGTGGATCAAGTTAAAGACCGCAGGTTATCAGTCATGGGCCGGCTGTAAGGTCACCATGTGATGGATACCCGGCCTTCGAGGGATATCAGGGAACGAGAGGACGCACACCGCAACACGGAAGCACACAAGTAAATCCCCGAACTTTGCGGCTCGCCGATCTCATAACCGGAGGACCAAAAAATACCAAGATTACGAGGGCATTCTCCTAATTACTAATCAAGAACGGAAGGTCTTCCTCGCAAACCTACTACCTGAAGACCCAGACCCAATTCATAAGGGCTACAGTCGTTGGGCTCTCGTGAGACTGGGACGAATTCGGACTAACAACGCAGTCACTCCAGCAGGTCGAGTTGCCTTCAACGGCTATTGAGTCGATGTGGTGTGTTCGCAAACTCCGATTCACCTTCAGAGTCAAAGCACGCGAACGTCAGGAATTTTTGTGGGAGTGTACTGCGCTAACGGTGAAACGAAAGTGCGCGTTGGACCGCCTCAAAGAACTCAAGCCGACCACCTTAAGAAAGTGGACTCACCCAGGTGGCTCTTTGGAACACCGAAAATAACAACTGGACTCTTTGCTTGAATGCGTCAGAGGTACAGGTATTCAGGAGTGCATATAGGCCACATCCGCTCGAGGTGGACACTACGTAACTACTTCACTGACCGCGGAGACTAAGGTTTAGCCAAATCACTTCAGTCGATGCTTAATAACAAGACTGTCGTTGTATTTTTTATACCAATATATATATATATTTCTTTTGTTCATTTTTTCGTTCATATTTTTGAAGCTTATTTGATGTTCATTCATTGCGAGATTCATGAGACGCTATGAAAGATCCCCGGTTTTATGATCACGTGAAAAACAGCCCATCTCTCAACTGTTTATTGCCGATATTTTCCGATTTATATTGATAGACCATAATATCTATGCACCTTGATTCGCCGACCACGCCTAACATTAGTATTCAAAAAGCACAATTATATGTATAATATTATGTTATCTATCTGTAAGCTTTCTTTCTTTTTAAACAGGTCTTGTAGATTACATATTGATTACTTCTTCAAAACAATGTCCCTGGAGTCAAAATAGACACGCGCAGAACTTCATGATTGACAGCCGAGTTTTCGTAAGCTCACCGATGTTCTAGGACGCATGCGTCGCTCTCCGTCATCGTACACGCTGTGCACGTCGTCCTCGTTGAAACTAACAAGTCCCGAAACAACTGATCACAAATATCCGCCCGAATCTTCGGGGATGCGCAAGGTGAGTGACACTAATATAACTTTCTGCGTGCGTTCAATGTACTTTTAACTGTTCGCGTTCATCTTATCGCGTACACAACACCAGTAATTCATCGGATTTGATTGATTATTGAAGAATACCAAGGTTATCTGCCTTACGCGGTGCGGGAACCCAGACAGGCGCCTTCCACCATTGGAGTATCCATGGGACGCCATAATTTTGGTCTTTCGCGCCGCATGCTGAGAGTCACTAACAGCTGATGGAAGGCAGAGTGTGGCTACTTCTCTTCACGCTCCTTGCTTCGGTCTTTGGCATTCTTTTCGGGTAATGCGGCCATTCGATTGGCTGTGGAACGATAATAAAATTCTCGGAACTCGACACATCTGCTTTTCTCAAGTTGACTCAAGTCGTCATTTATCGTCTCCCAAGAACATCCATCCTGATCTGGTGGAATGCACGGTGAACGTGTATAATTGTTAACTAGGCATTCCTCTACAATTGATGTATTATCTTTGTTGGCAGAAGATAACTGGGTCTAGTAAGCGCGTGCCCTGCGAATAAGACTCACCGATATGGCGTCCCGTGAGTATCCCCGTCATTAGAGAGTTTTAGTAGATCGTTCCGATGACTCCGATAACGATACCCGATACTCTGCCTCCGCCTTTGCGCTTACATATACAGTATCGTTATCGGGGGTATATCGGAGGTATCGGAACGATCTACTAAAACTCTCTATTAGCGCAACATGCCAGCCTTTGCGAACGCTTCGGCGTCTCGGTAGCGTCGGGCTTGCACGCGCAGCCGGAGCACGGCGATAGGCGACCAGCCCATCTGGGGGCCCGGCGTCGAAAAGAGTCTCCCTGCCGTTCGCACCTTGAAAGGAACGATAAGAATTTCATAAACGCCTTTCGACAAATTTAACCGAATAAATCGGCACTCGATTTATCGTGCTGTCGACATATGTCGCGTTGTGTACATGTTTGTACCTTATAGTAAAAATGTGAGTGCATGTTTAAGTACACACTCCGTCAACATTAGCACAAACTAGCCATGGTAATTTTTAAATCTGAAAGCATTTTCAGGGTGACCAATTTGGTGGAAGCACTCGGTTTGGCTGGCGTCGATGACAGAACGCGGAAATAGAGAATTACACTCACAAGCGGGAGGTTTGAACATTGGTGGAGAAGGTCTAGGGAAGTGTGATAACACACAAAATTACAGAAACTTGGGGGGGGGGGGGGGCAGGGAGGAGAGGGACATGATTTAAACGAAGGAGAAGATTACAGCTCAATTTGAGTCGGAAGGGTGTAAATATTTATATTCTGGGTGACACAAGCTACCACCCGATAAAAAGGGTATATCCAAGAATATCCGTACAATAAATCCATAGTCTGGTAGAAGACGTGCGTTTACTGGAAGTTCTTTGGTCGGGTTCAATATGCCTCTCGAGAAAAGGCAGAGGTCTGAAGAGGGTGAAGAGAAACGGTTGTCCACTGAGGCTCACTGGGATCGTTGGCCAATGAAACGCCGGAAAACAGTGAACAGCGTTGGGCTGGGGACAGAGAAGCAAGGCGGGCCCGTTCTGCTACGAACAAGGGCTCACTGAGACAACGAGTATCGTACTAATTTCATCAACGGAACAAGACCTCCATAGTCTGTAGAAAAGCACCGCAGAAACAGTCCATTTTACGCGTCTATTTATATTTTAATGGAAACACTGTCACTAAGACTAGCTGTGTGCTCGAATGTTGACATATTAAAAAATATCGGGGTTCGTCAGCACTCAATGTGGGCGCAATGGGAAAAACGCCATCGTCCTATTCGTGCTTCTGCTGCGCAGCGTGCGACTTTAAAACAAAATCGAGAATCGCATGTATTAGACTAACTGTCGCGAAGTTGTGCAAAAATATCCGCGTAGCTTTATTTATTTAAAAAATGCCGTATTCTATCTAACTTGTTATCTACCTAACCTTAATATGCAGAATTACGTTTTATAAGAAACGCGGCCGACTCTGAAGTTCACTATCCGTCTTTCGTGCGGGCACGGGCTGTCGTGCCTTTAGAACCGTCACGTAGTCGTCCTTTATTTTATTGTATATAATAAAAACGTTAAAAAAGACAACGGATGTGTTAGAAAAACAACGAACACCAATGAGCGCTTCCGTGAATCACCTAATCCGTCGTAATTTTAGCGCTTTTATTTTATACAACGAATCACCAACTAGCCCAATTACATATAGCCTCCTACACTCCTACAGCACTTTGTTTCATTTTCTTTCTTGAAAAAACACGAAAATTGGCGATATTCACCACGTGCTTTCGAACCAACTTTGAAAGCTTCGTCTATGCAACGCCAGTCGCTGTGAATACCTTATTGGCTCTAGAGGGCTGGCGTGGGATCCTGCCGCAGCAGTTTTCTGTACTAGCCGCTAGGTGCCTTCCATTTCGCTGGAACGCCTCCTGAGCGTGCGCTGTTGCTCTGCTGTGCGGTACATCAGACGCTGCGCACTCGTCCACAGCTATCATCATTTTTCGTTCGGGTGACAAGCGATACAAATGTCTATACACGGGCTCAGGTGAGGAAGTTTGGTGTTGGCTGACTGAGCTTGTCGTCAACACGCGACTGGTGTGAAGACCTGCAGTTTGTTTGCGGCGCAGAAGTCGTTTCGCTTTCCAACCGCTCCCCATCAAATTGCAGAAGTGTTGTAAGTTGGGCGAGTTGGTATGATGACATGATGCACAGAACAGCGCACAAAAGACAAGGACAGAGAAAAGGAGAGAAAGGGAACATGTTCCTTTTCTCTGTCCTTATCTTTTTGTGCGCTGTTCTGTTCATCATGACACGCTCCCCATCAAGCAGCATCAAAGCTGCATCGTCACGGTGCTAATCATCTTTGGGAATCAACTATCGCCGCCTAAATCAATCACGCAGAGAAAAAACCGCAGGGTAGTGGGTGACAGCAAGTCCCAAAAGACTACGAGCGCCGTGACGATGCAACTTTGGCGCGGCTTGACCTGCTCCATCAAAACGTGGTGTCGGCCGCGGTCGAACTTAAAGATACGACGGAATATAGATTCCACTGTGCAGGGCTATGGTGTGCAATGGCCGCTCGCAAAATCTCAATGCGGAGGCCAAGTGGTCTGCTTGCACAGGGGGTGCCGGTGACATCAGAACGATGCCGATTTCTGACTGGTTTTGATTGTAGCATGGTGGGTAAACCTCGAAGCAAGCTGATTGAGGTCTACCCGCTATCCTTCGTTCAGAGCCAATCAGAGCTCTGGCGTTCTTACGTAACCATTACCCCTGCAAAATAAGCAGACGAACTTGGCTCCGCATAGACTTCTATACATGTGCAAAGGTCTATAGTGCCAGTCCATGTATGATTGCTGTTGTTTTTCTTTCTTTCTTTTTCATCACTGGTAGATGTTTTGGTCGTACGCTCCGGTCGCACTTTGAAACGTGACACCATCTAAACTCTGTTGCGAACCGACTCGAAGCAAGCGCGCTCCGTGGCTGTTTGCCCTTGTGACATGAAGGGCCATTATGCATCAGCCTGGTTTTACAACAATGACTCCATCGCGTGCGCTGGACGGAAGAGGCCTCAACTCAAACGGGGAGAGGAACATTGAACTCGATGCCGTTGACTTGGTCCTGTGAGCCAAGTTTAAACTTGGCAGTTCTTACCCCTCTATTTTGTGGCGTGTCATTGTAATTAGAACTTGATATTGAAGTTTTTTTGTGTTTTTTGGTTTGTTTGTTTTAGGTCCTCCTATAATGACCGCTTCCTGTCATGCTTGCTGGAGGCTAACGATGACCGAGGCAGTGTTTGTCTATTGTTTCCAGACTCGTTCGCAAGGTTGGCCCCTTTCGAAGTTTTAACGAGGCTTTCATGTTGACACAAATTGCGTGCGGAGGGCACCCTGCAGCTACAGAGCACGACAAGATTTAGTACCATCCGAGGAAAAAAACGCTGGAACATTATCTGAGAAGATATTAGCGTCCAAATTGCCGTGATAAAATGTCGCCACCAACTTCACACGTATGCAAACGTCGCTTGTGTTTGTATTTTTTTTTGCTGATATATTCATTGTCATTATTCACAGACCCGCCCAACTGCACGCCTTGCTACCGGCGTTTTATAGACGCTCTTTCTCTAGCCTTTATTAAATGTATGGGCATTTTCAGGCAGCTATGGAAGGGGCCTTCACCTTCTAATTTATTGTATTTTTGTAGCTTGACATTTTCAGTGTGAGCATACTGTCAATTATATCATTTTTGCCAGAACCTGGTTTTCGTGAATTTCGCGATTTATTTATTTACTTACATACCCACATCACCTTGGAATTACAGTAGTGTGGGCACGCGCACAAAAAAAGCAAAATCCACACTCCATTCGAAAAAAAAAATAAATAGAAATACAAAAATAATAGAAGTAGGACTATGATATTAAAACAAAGCTTCCATATACCTTGGACTTTGTCGATAAGCAGCTGTGACAATTATATTTCACCAATCTCACTGTGCTAACGAGTTCCAGTCATTTATAAAGCGCTGAAAAAAATTAATATTTAAGCCCATCAGTTGTATTTACACTTGAACGTACAAATCTTTCTTGAATTATCCCTTCGTGACAGGTCCGTAGGTTCAAAATATATTTATATCTATAGATACCAGAATAGTTATAAAAAATATCATGGAAAAGTTTCACACTCATGCACTGACACCTCTAGCTCAGATGTTTCCACCATAGAGATGACAATATTTTATAATAGCTCTGAAATCATAGTTTCATGTAACAAAACTACCAGCACAATTGCGCATATTTTCGCGTTGATCAATTAAATTATTTTTGAAAGGGTCCCAATATGCGCTCGCATATTCGCGTTTAGGACGCATACATGCGTAAAATAGAAGGTTTATTTAATGCCGGTGCTTCCAGCCTGAAATTGCGCTATGTGAATCCTGATCAAATAGCTTTTGCCGCCCGTCATATAGTTAACGTGTTTATTACACTTTAAATCACTCGTAAAATAATATCTAAACATTCATACGCCGTGGAAAGTTCAACTGAGTTGCCACCAACTGTGTACGCTGAGAAAAAATAATGTTTTTTGGTGAACCATATGCACATACATTTAGATATATTAAGAGGCATGTGCCATTTGGAACACGCCGTGGTCAATTCTAGTTCATCATTTTAAAGGGGCGAAATAGCGGCGTCAGTGAAGGCATCTCTATAAGATGCAATTATCCTCATATAATCAAATGTTCGAAGAAATAATTTCAACAACATAACTTTCAAATATAAAAACAAATAAGTGGTCCAAGTACCGACCCTTGCGGTGCACCAGATGTTACTTCTGTGTCGTTAATGACCACGAACTGTTTCCTCGCGCTCACGCAATCGCCAATCCAAATATAGATATCAACATCTTTCTCAAATGGGCTGTAAATTTGTAAACCTCAATTTCTCTAGAAGTGACTCTTCCTGGCTGCAGTTTTGCGTTAAACGCTGTTAAACACTTCACCAGATACTTCCGCATGTTTTGTGCACCTATAAATTCCTTCTCATGACTCATCGCCACTCCGCTAAATGTGTTCATCAGTTGAAGGCAAACGAAATCGGGCGTGCGAGTGTACGCTGGGCGTGAAAGTGGGAGCCACCGTGGTTCTGACAGTAGGCCTCTCTGGACAACAATGGATTATTTTGCAGTAAACTTCTGCGCACGCGTACACGGATCCTTGCGTCCTGATCCTTGCTTCCTCCTGTCGCCATTTTCGGAGGGCACCGTCCTGCACGACCAACATTGTCAATACCTACATATTTGCGCGCATATCGCCTTTGGCGACACTCATTCCTTAGCACCTCCAGTATGAGGCATTTGAAGCAATGAAAACCAATTCAACGGCCCGATGCCAATCTGTTCTGTCGTTGGGCTGCCCCGTACTTGTAGTTCGCAGACGACACCCAGACGGCCACCATTAGTCGAAAAGGGTTCATCCACGCTGCAGCGGCCTCTCTGTCGTTGGTGAACACACCAGCCAGTCCAAGTGGCCGCCATTGTAGTGACCAGGTTTACGTGAAAAAAAAAACGAATTGGCTTAGGAAAATGCATATGCGAAAAACGAGGCAGAAAAGACCAAACAGAGCAAGATATCTTTTTTTTTGCGTTGTGGAGGCATCTGTGATGACGAGCGTTTCGGGTTTTTGCTAAACATTGATGAACCCCAACAATTAACTGCTGAGCCGGTTTAATCAAAATCCAGGAAACCCGAAAGTCACCGAATTACATTTGCCCTTGAATAACAAAAACACCCAAGATTATCGGTTCGTTGCTCGCTGACCCAGAATGCAGCCCGCACTGAAGCACCCACGAGGCTGCAGCTTTCTTTCGGAAAGATACCTCTCGATTCCTTCTCTTGTAGGTACCGGGGACCTTTCAAAGTCTTCGAGTTGCGCGTATGTACTCTGGAGGTTGTGGCATCCCACGCCCGTGTCAGATTTTCTTCAACATAAGCCCCGATAAACATCGGTTTTCGTCCGACACCGAAAATTGACACCTAAAAATATGAATCTATGGGAAAGAATCAAGCCTAAAGAAACTAATTTAAGAAAAACATTTTGAAAACACAGAACTCTAGTCATAAATAGGGTTCTATGTTTTCGGGGGGGGGGGGGGGTTGCTTGGGGACACAAGTGTGTTTTTACGGGGTTGATGTCTTCCATAAGATTGTGTGTTTTCCAGTGTAAGCTTTTGGTGTCGAAAAAACAATCCTCATTTTTGAGGGCTTATGGTAAGTCTTTGCAAAACGTTGTAGATGATGTAATGACCGTTTTCAAGCGCTGCTCTCCAGACCTAAAGTTCACTTACGAACTGCAAAACGGTCAATACTTGCAGTTTTTGGATCTACGGCTGCAGTTCACTGGGCAACATGTGTGTTGGCGCTACAACCCGCGAACCAAGAAAGAAATACTGCCGTACGATTCCGCCCACTCTAAACTTGTGAAACGAAACATAGCCACGGCATGCCTCCAAGCTTCACTGCACAGGTCCTGTCACCACGCCATGCTTGACAGCTATGAAGCTCAGGTCAAGCGACTTTTAGGAGCAGGATTTCTTCTATCCGTTTTGCTTGGTGTCTCCCAGACACTCTTGAAAAAGTCAAGAGCGGTTCTCAGGAACCTAAAGAAAAGCCTAAACAAAGGCCTCAGGTTGTCCCATATATACATAAGATATCACATAACTTAAAAAAGTAGCTAACTGGTTCAATGTGCCAATGGTTTTTTCAGCGCCTCAAAATTAGCACAACTTTGCCCGCGCGTAAACCAGGCAAGCAGTAGCAAGGTGTCATGTACGGTTAAGCATGTCAACAAGTTCGTGGATTGCGTTGTTGGTGTCATCTACAAAATTCCATTGTCATGCGGACGGGTTTATACAGGACAATCGGGACGCTGCGTCAACGAGAGAATGCATGAACATGCAAATTCCCTGCGGTCAATGACAGGAGGCCACTTATACGTACATTGCAGAGACTGCCAGTGTCATCCCATCTTCCAAGATACCTTAATCATTGGCAGGGCTGCACAAAAGTGCAAAGAGAGGTGCTGGAGGCGCATGCTATCGAAAACGCTGGCGCGGGGCACTGCGTCAGCCAGCCTTCGGTCTATCTGCACAAAAAAGATATCGATTTTATAGATGCATGGTAAGCGACACGCCATTGGTTGTTTCGGCGTTGGTTGGCTGTGTGGTGTTTTCTTGTTTGAGCCGTTTTTAATAAAACTTCAGTTGATAGTCAGCGCTTGTCCTGTGCACTTCTCTCGTTGTCTCCGTTTTTTTTGCGCGCTGTTTCCAATTTTCAAAGTAAAGGGGACGCAGGTGTGGGGTTCCCAAGCCCCGCAAAGGTGCGCGCTGCCAGACTACTTGAAAATCGTTCCGGTGCCAATAAGAAGAGGAAGCATCATGAAGAATGTATTTTCGGAAGAAAATGTTGGTGTATATACAGGTTTCTTTCTGTGGTTTTCCTTCAAAAAATGCTCTAATTCGAAGTTTTTCGTTCTTTTCTTTTAGAATTTCGGTAAAACTAGTTTGGGGTTCATTTTCCAGGTTTATCGGTAAATACCAAAAGCACGAAACCAGAAGTATAATGGTTAAACCGTTATGTTTGCGGTGATCAAGATTTTCGGCAAGTTTATTTAATTGACATCAATTCTTTGTTTCAGGTCCTTCGTGCTGCAGGTTGGCCAACGGGACGTGCAGACACGCCTGCGAAGGGGTGAGCAGCCATTAGCAGGTCTTTAAGGAACAAATTGTATATATCATGATTCACAATGAAACGTATTGTGCATCGTCTAGCAGGCAATTCAATGTGCTTCAACTGACATCACTAAAGGTGCCGGAAAAATAACGTTACACCAGAACAAAATCGAAGTTTCAAAGACATATGTCCGTAATAACGTGAATTTAGTCTTGTTTTAGGTCTAGGCTAATAATGAAGAAGCTTCATTATGCCTCTGTATTCAGTGCATTTACATTAAATATACTGAGCGTATACAACCTTAATTATTGTTTCCCAAGTGGTGTGACAAACATGACATAGACGGAAATGCTCGAGACAAGCCAAGGTCAATGTTTCGCAGTATATTCAGAAGCCCACAGCTTCTAAATTTTGTTTTAGAACTAATGAGATATGTGGATTAAAATTAATATTAATATTAAATAAGCTACGGGAACATAAACATATAAAGCATATTTTTTTGTTTATTTGCGTGCCGGATTCGAAAACTTCTTGTTATCACTAAGTTCTTTCTCAATATCTTTAAACGCTAAAAGTTCAGGTTTTATATAATCTTAAAGGCAAGAGCATGCGCTCTGCGTGGTGGTAACCTAAATGTAATATCCCATATCCTTAGATGGACAAAACATTTAAAGAAGACCTTCCCTTACAGTGATGTTCGTCTTCGTAATGCATATACAATACCAAGCACACTGATTCTAAATGGTTTAACATTCAGAGAACCTCCCACTCGCCGTTTCTAGATTTCGTCTTTTTTGGAATGTTATCCGTCCAAAAATCATACATGGCTCAACATTGAAAAAGATTTCTTGCTCATGCAGTGTGCGTAAAACACGTAATAATCTAAAAAGACAAAAATATGAATATATGCGCCAATGCCTAGATTGGAATGAAACAGCCAAGTAGTGTAGATTAGGATCTCGGAGGCAGGAAAATGGTATTGAAAGAAGAACAATAGTTTAGTTACAGACACGAAGAGGTCGACCCACACTTAGCGCTGATTCGCTACTTCACGAGAAAAAAAGAGGGAGGCTAGAAAGACCAAAAGCGATAAAATCTAGAAAAGAAGAGATAGTATAAAGTTAAACAAACAAGTAACACTATTACATCAATGTTTAGAGTATTTGAAATAAACGAGTACTAGTAAGATACTTAATCGGAGCTTCCGTTGCCTTTTGTCTATCCTCAGAAGTTGTCCAGGGCCTAAGAAGGTGCTGCAGTTGAGTTACTCCAATCGTTCTTAAGCGCTTTTATTTTTTGGAGCAAGAACCTTTTTGGAAGGTACAAACGTACAAACGTTGAGACGAAGCCTCCCGACAGGTAACGAATGGACTGTGTCGGGGGCAAGGTCCAGCAGCACGTGAGGCAACACAAGACAAAAATATATCTACATATACATTGACAATAGCAATACAACAACACAACAGCAAAAAAAATGTTTTTCTTCGGGTATCGTATGTATTGCACTTGCATAACACGTGGTGGCTGTCGGAGTGAAGAGAACAAAAAGCAAGTAGGTCATTCTTCTTTGCCAATTAATTAGAGGTATTTTTTGCGTACGCTACACTGAGCCGCAGTCTGCGAATTGTTGTTTTTTTCCAGCTTTTTAAAGTCCTCGAGGAATATGAGATTTCTATTTTGGATCGATATGTTCTAGGTATCTCTAGAAATAATGGGTATCTGTTCATGACAACGATGTAATTTTATTGTCGATATTTCTAGCAATACCGATTGAATCAGTTCCCGAAAATAAAATAAGGACAGTTGTATTTTCCCCTTGAGCGTTTCTGGATACCATATAACGAGCAACAACAGCGCGCAAGAACGAAGAGACCCAGCTATGTTTACCCCGTAATTCAGTTGCAACACCTTTTCTTTTACTTTAAGGGTTTTCAAGCTAAGTTCCTAGGAGCACAGGTGCTCCCAAGTACCCTCGTGGGTTTCCCCGAGCTTTCTAATTTCCTCAACCGTCCCTGCTCCAGATCAAGGCGTTTTCCCAGTTTAAGCACTTAATGAGCTGATCGAAGCCACCCAGCGATGCGTAACTAAAACACTTCCCAGCATTAAAGTAAAAACAAAATGTATATATTGTGCGTTCGTGTAGACGCCCTGCTTCTACACGGACGAGGAGCAAGCGACGCTGTGTGCCCTCTGCAGAGTGCCTCTTATCTCCGAGCGCCGGCACTCACGAGGGGACCTACACATCGAGCGCCAGCAACAACATGATGACAACGTAACGGCATCTACCGGTCTTTGACGTCGGCCGATGTGGTGGCCGCACTGATCGTTGTTTCCCGATTATGCCCCGAAAGTCTGCGCACCCCTCCTTCTGTCGACGAGGTTGTGAGGTCCACATTAGGTTATAAAGGGACGTCTTGATTGTGGATCTTAGGAAGTCCATAAAATCCTAAAGCGGAGCTATTCTTGCTGATAAGCCGGAGGTAAAGGCTTTTTGAATTAGGGTACTTTCTGCAAATCGCTGCCAGCATCTTTTTCAAGTTCCTCTGGACCTGCTGCGTTCGGTCTTTCCTGAGTTTTTCATAAGCATAGCGGCCAAAAAGATCCCGTAGCTTTTCCTCGTACACGTTCCGTTCCAGGAGGGCGGCCGATTTCCCTTTGTCTGCCTGCAGAAGTACAATCTCGGCATCCTCGCAAAGTTTGTGAAGCGCTGCAACTTCTTCCGCTGACAGGTTGTGTCGCTGCCGTTGTGGAGTTTCAAATGGATGCCGACCGCTTTAAGACGCACTCCATCTCGAACGCTGGGATCTAGGCGCGTGATGCCGTCCTCCACTTCCGCGACCATGTTTTGGCAGAGATGGCCGTGTCGCGGTTCATGTTAAATCCGTGGCATTTTTCCAAGGCAGTTATCTCGCATGGGGAGAGTTGTCTAGAGGAGAGGTTCTCAACAATGCAAGTGTCATCGATGCCGCGTGTTAAATCGTCCCTTTTGGTTAGCCTCGAAAGCTTCTCGTACTGAGATGCCTGTCATTTATGCAAAGCAGTAGAGGCGACGTTCGCAGCAAAAGCCCTCAAAGCTGGGAACACTTCCGGGATAGGGTGCTCAAGCTGCCGCCTTGCGAAGAACAGGTCTAGTTTTTTTAGAGCGCAGCTCTTAGGCGTCCGTTTCCGGCTTGAGAGGCGTCGCCTTCGGCGTCGGCGTTGGTGTCGGCGTAACCGCGCGGTGCATCATGGGAAATGTCCCATAATGGACCGCGCGAGCCTCCCGGGGTCACGTGACCTCGGGGGGGGGTCACGTGACCCCGGTCACGTTACCCCCTCTCCCGCCGAGGTCACGTGACCCCAGCGCCGGAGGAGATTGAAAAATGAGGGGAGGAGGTGGAGTATACCCTCTTCTGAGTACCCTTCCCTCCTCCTCCTCAAGAGCTGCGCTCCGAATCGGCGTTACAGGGAGTTGTAAACGGCTCTCACTTTTTTCTTCTTAGCATTACCTGGCAGTCGTGAATTTGGGCGCTTACCAGACGGTTCTCTGCCTGGGCCACAATCTTGTATCCTTCCTCTGTGTGGACGAGGCGCTTGAAGCGGAGGTTTCGGGGAACCGTGTTCATATCCCGGCACGATGTCCTGAAGTCGAAATGCATCAGAAACCAGGCAGATGTCTGCCAAACACGTTTATTTTAAATACATCCTAGAGTGTTCATTATTGTTAGGAAGCTGCACGGACTCCTAGACTGCTTTATTGCATCATTGTCAGGCCTCCGAAGGATTCCTCGGCTATCAGTCAAGGCAGGTAAAGGATTCTCAAGATTCAAAAGAACACCTGCCTTTTTTCGTTTATTCATAAGCGGCCCTCACAAAATACGGCAGACCTACACGCACTCACATAAAGCGAGTTTGTACGGGGGAGCGGGGGGGGGGATGGGGGGCATGCGTTTTTATGGAGTCGCCAGATTGTGCCCGACGAGGGTCGAAAGGAGTCGTGTTCTATGTTTGCAGCCCTTTAGTGCTACGGAAACGGAGTAACAACGTCAGTTTCCATATCGTTTCCTTTTCACTCGGTCGTGGACATTACGCAACGCTTTTGCAGATGTCTGACGATGCGGGACTTTCTTACTAATGTCGCTTGAATGGTTTATTGTTTTTGTTAGTTCATTTAAAGAAATAGTTGAAGGACTGGAATTGCAAATAGGAGGCAGGAAAGCCTGGGTAAAATGCTATATTTTTGGCCTTCGAGTTTCTGCATTTTTTGCCCTTTTGTTTTAACGCAGTCAGGTAGGCTGTGCTGGGGCTTATCGCTCGCAAAAAATATCGGCATTTGCTATATCGCTTCTGACTCTACGTAATGCAATTCTGTCGTGCTGAAGCCGACTAGAATTTGTTGCACCGTATACGTCCTTAGAATCAGCAATGTAAAGGTTCCAGAGTGGCCCATGCCGACACTGCGTGACTAATTGCTCGTCTAAAATAAATATTGCCTCGTTAGATTAGGTATGTGACTACTATTCGACCTGGACCTTGCATTGGCGCCGCGCATGTGCGAGGCGGGGGTGGTGGCTTGCGGCAACTGGTGGCCATTTCGAACGTTGGTGAAATTTTTAAGGGGGTATTCTTCGCAAAAAAAAGATGAGCCAGCGCGCTGATTTTGGTGTGAGACGAAACACTGTCGTCTATGTCTGTCGGTGTAAATATTGAAAGGTGAAGTTTGTAGAATATTTGGTAAAACAAAATACTTCGTAAAAATATGCCAAGTATGCCGCTCTTACTCACCGAAAAACCCTGAAGAAATACAAGCAACGAATCTTATCGGAAACTAGGTCCAATCAGCCAATGATCAGTAGCCCCATGTCCGTGGGGACACAAGTGAGACGGCATCCGGAACGACGGAAACTCGGGGCGTAAAATCACCGGGATTCATAATTATTACAGACAACGCTTCAACACTTCCGAATCCTCGTGACTCCTCTCTTCACTACTGAGAACATATAACGTCCTAGCGGAAAAATTACCAAATAACAAACAAAAAAGATATTTGAAGGAAACACGCTCCCTTTTAGAAGCGGTTTCAGCCTGGATGAAAAAGAAAAGCTCCGGGCTCTTTGAACTCCTTCTACGATTTTTCCTATATTGAAAGGCATTTCTTGAGGCCTCCTAAGAACCAGACGAGAGGCACATGGAAGATGGAACCTCGTCTGTGGTGATCAACATCTTCGCAAATTGCAGTTGCCCAGAAAGACACGGTTTTCGCCATCTCACAATTAGCTTGCAGAGCTCCGCGTAATTTGTCTGTAGAGCCTGGTTCATGCATTTTTTGTTGAGCGTAATTAATCTGGCCGGTGGATTTGACGCAGTGTCTTGGCATGACTCCGGCTTGTATTTGTTATATTTAATCTTTCTTTGTAATTTTAATTTGCTTGTAAGTCACAACAAAAATTTCGGGGAAAAAGCATTTTCCTTTATGTTTGTTTTTCATTTCATGAAGTCAGTTGCATTGCAGATTTCTAAACAGTTTAAAAATCTTGGAGGGCTATCTAATTTAATATTGTTCAGTGTATTTGTGGTTGGTAGCACAGAATAAAAAAAGTGTATAAAATTTGACGACCAATTGGTAAGGCAATATTTGTACGAGCTATGCCCTTCTACTTAACAGCGGATAAATGAAGTCTAAAATGACAGACATACATGAAATACACTCAGCCACGCAGCCACTCAGAGGAAGGGCAGCTGTCCGCCGCAGAGTTGAAGTTGACTTCGAAGGTTGTGATTGGGGATTTCAGCATCAGACGCAGCCATGTCTGAGATGTAAAGTAGCCAGCGTCTGCCCTAGTGTAAGTAGCTGCATCAGAAGGCGGTCATGTAAACGAAAATGCCAAAGTGCCTGTAAAATGTAGGACCAAAGATGGGTGCAAGCAATGAAGACAGCACACTCGGCATCGCTTTACCATTCAATGCCACACACAGTCAACACTGACTGACAAAAATGGAATTGTCTAAACATTTGCCATCAGAGCTGCGGAAGCTTCCCTTCAAAAAGGTTGGTAATGGTCTTCAATGTGCTTTCTACCCAGCATCATACAACCACTAAAGCAAGAGATAATACTAACAGGATCAGGGCCAATTTCTGTCGAAGACAACTTACGATCCTCGTTTTGCCTGCACAATACAGCATCAGCCTGTTTTCGTAAAAATGACTTTATGTGGAAGTAACTTGAAGTTCTTGAATTTATCCTGCATGTTTCCACCTTTCAATTTCCAGAGTACTGCACGCCACCTTGTATGGGTCTTTGGCCTGCCTTCCCGCCTATGCATCGAAATATTTAGACTGGCACTTCTTGTTCTTCAACGTCTCATTTCCGAAGATACGAAGTCAATCGATGTGCTAGCTCTTATATTATCGGGTTATTCCACGCGGTTCAATGCACTGCATAATTTCTGCAACATCCAAAACGTTAAAATCATTACTTCGCAAGAAAGTGCCGCATTTCGGCAACTCTTGTATCTCCGCCCGCTTTAAATTTTCGTAGACTTAAAACATAAGTTGTAAAGGAGCTTCGTTAACTGTAATTGAATGAGTTACTCTTGAAGTCGCAAAGAATGTTCGACTGATATTTCGTTAAAGAAAAAAATCTTCTTTCTACAAAACGATAGCGACGGAATGTCTCGCAGTCGTCGTTTCTATCGAGTGGATCGGGTTGTACATAAACATTGACGAGAGTAAATGAAGCTGAAGTCCTTATACAGCACATTTTAAATGTTCCGATGTAATTTCTCTAGAAATGAAAGAAGAAACTGGAAGCTTACATTCAACAGGCGTCGGTATGAACGCGGCAGACCCGATAGGCAATTTTCCATAATAAATACCGAATCATCATCCGGGTATTTCGTGCCGATGATGATAATGTCAGGCAGGTATGTTTTTCATCGAGCTCGTCGGTGCCATCGTGGTCGGGAACACGTATGGGCGTGTATTTGTGAACAGTTACCATATTCTTACTTCAGGGGATACTGGTGACTGTTTATTCCTTGCGGAGCGTTTAGATTTTTGTCAATTGTTTCAAATCGGGTGCATTTCACCCCCAAATATTATCCAAATACACCTTTTTCCTAATAATGTAGCTTGCAGCGCTCCAATTTTCAACAGATTCAAGCATAACCAACGTGCGTGATTATAGTAATAGAAGGTGCTAATCCAACGCAATTATTCGTATACAGAAAACATCTTTCAATCCAAGATCTCGTCCTTCCTCTGTGTTATCTCACGATGGACCGCAACAGACTATAAACGAACTCATCTCTGTTACGTCACGGCGCGGTGGTGGCGCGTCGGTCGCACTTCCGGCCCGGGGCTGTGGGCGGAAGGGTCCATGTGAGACGTGTATTCCTGCGTTGTTTTGAAAGGAACCAGACAAAAAACCTGCCTTCTCGTCAAAATGCCGCGACTGGGGCTGTACGAAAAAGAGTCGAGAAAGGTTTGAAGGTCAGTTTTCACGTGCTTGGTTCGTCCGAGAACGTGGATATGTGCCGCGAAAAGGGAAAACGAGACGCCGTCGGACCACGATTGCTTGGGCGGGAAGCACTTTGGGTTTGAATTCACGGATACTTGTGGTCATCAGATTTATTTGTTTTGTTCCAAAATGAACGCCGGAAAACCGTCAAGTTGTACGGACCACCTGCGGACTACGTTCAGTGCGTCTTCAAGTTCAAACGGCCGCCTGATCGTTCAAACTGTCATCTGCTCTTTCAAACGTTTCTGCTTGTCGTCTGCTCTTTTAGAGGACACCGGTCCCTAGACCATACATGGGCCCGGCACTTGTGATAAGAATAAGTGCAGGCCTCAAAAGACATAAGTTTGAAGGTTGGTAAGCAGGCTCGACGTAAACAGTAGATACAAGGAAATGTTGATCATTGTTACCAGTGTCCATCACCGACTTGTTATGCCTGATTCACTTGGTGCGATTCTGCTTGTGACTTTCAGTACCGACGTCGACCATCTCAGCTACGATTCACGCTTTTGCAGCCCGAGCGACGTCGCTGCTGAAAATTGCGAGCGAAATCTCATCATGTGAATCAGGTTTTAGCGTACATTCTGCGGCGTCCGCACGCGGAATGAATCGCCACATGTCACATTATTCACGTGAAGTTTTTGCGGTGTACCGAGCCTCGTTAATTTCGCTGACGCGGCTCAAGTAGTCAGACATTGTCAGGAAGACGTAAAATCAACAATTCCAACGCGAAAAAGAGCGCGGGGACTCACACCGAGGCCGACAACATCGCATTTCAATGGTTTGTTTACGGGCGACGGCGAGCTTCTTGCCCACACCCCCATCGCGCATGCGCGGCGCCGGTGGCGTCCACTAAAACCGCTCCGGGCGCTCCGGTTTGTTTGTAAACATGAGTTGGTGTATACGAGCAATATCAGCCAATCAGGCGCTGTGAACGTATTGTGCTACTCCGCGCTCGGCGCAAATTTTCGTCCTTCCCCGAATGTCAAGTGACATTCCCATGGCGTTGGAATAATTCCGATGGCTCGTAGAGTCGGCTGCGGTCCATCGTAAACAGTGCTGACGTTGCTGGCTACTTTTTGCCAAAGTTTACTCCTTCCGAGCATGTCTGGCAACCAATAAATGAGGTTGGCTTCGTGGCCTCCCTAGCTACTTCTCGGCTACTTTACTTCCTGAGTAGAAAAAGAAAACCTAGGTGATGTCTTCGTCGAGAGTCTACCTAAACGTCTCATCGAAGGTTAAAGAAGCGTCCCAGAACGCTGCTTTTGTTTCGCAAGGCAAACGACAGTCCGAGATGCATACTACGGCTGCATAATGTTTGGTCCCAACTTTGAAGGCTCAATGCCATAAGCCCAGAAACCATATAGGAGTGCCAAAAGTGCGCAGGCATAATGAGATTTCCACCTAACTTTTTTGGTTGTTTATCTCATGAGCTAGAATCAAAAATCTGGAACATGCAGAGTTTCCAGCACCTTGAACCAGACAAGCTACGTAAATTTCTGGCACGGAGCGGCCGCTTACAAGACCGTCTCTGTTGCATGCCCTTCTCCCAAGCTCACGGTAGGTGCTCTGAAAATCATGTGTCTTCCCATATTGATCGCGGATTCTGAGCGCGTGGTTTCTCAAGTTTTCGTAACCAAAACTTATCTTAAAAGCAGGGTGAAGCGGGACGTTAATGTGAAAATTCTCAGACAAAATTTTGGGCTGCGGCTGCAAGAACAAGTATCCTCAACATTTGACGTGCCCATCAAGCTTTTTCAAAATTGATCCTAAATTATTTTCGCTGTGGTACCATTCACACAAGTTAACTCAGTCTACAGAGCCTCGTCTCTTTCTTTCACTTTTTATGTGTTTTGTTTTTGTTTTACGTTGCGGTGGCGATAAATTTGACGCAAGATTAAATAAAATATCTACTTTTGGCTTCTTTCTGATTTTTGTTTGGTCTACTTTTATCAACCGGCCGACTGCAACACTGATACTAAAGTGAAACGGGCCTTTTGATATTTTACGAAGACAGCGAACAATCGAAGGTGCACACGCATGTATTCCGACGGTTTCATTTGGAACGCTAGCAAGAGTGGATCTTCTTAACGAAAGCAGTCCTTCTAAAGTCCTTTGAAATACAAGCGCACTATTGTCATGTATGGTTTATACTGAACATATTCGACTTACTGATGAACATTCGGTGTTTTTTTAAATTCAATTTCAGTATTTCTTCAAGGAAGAGCATAAGTATTTTTAAACCGCTCGCGCCACAGACCACGTGATGCAGCCGGTACAGAGGGGTTGCGAACAGCACAAAGAGCCAGGCCACGAAAGACACGAAGCTTGCTCGCTCCCTTCCGGCAAACAAGCGCATCACAAAACTCCGCGCCCCGCGCGCCAGCTTCGGTGGATCACTCACGATAAAACCGCGCGCATTTACTACCACTTTAAGCACCCATCTCATGGAAATCCATTAGGGTCCGGATCACGGCAGCGGGCTCGCATGAGAACCGACGCGTTTGAGCTTTCAACGCGTTCGCCCTTCCTGCCAATCAACGGGTCGCAGATGGTACCCGCCATGCGATAAAAGAGGGCGCTCTCCGCGCGTGCACCCATCGGCCAATCAGGCTTCGAGGAAGGGTCCCTCCTCATTCCGCTGTTACCTAACCCAAAATGCAAAAATCCACCCCACCGCCCGTTCTCTCGTCAGTTTGCCTCGATTTGCTTTAACATTCGCGCTTCGCTCCCACTTCTATTGTGCAAAACAGTTTACCTGCTTCAATGACATCTCCAAACGGACTCGCGTAAGAAAGAACAAAAAAAAAAGAGAGAACCCTATTGTTGGGGCCGTCCCTACATCCCGAATGCAAACGTAACCGAAGCGCACAAGCGTACATTTGCACGCGTGCCCGCGCTCGACCCTCCCGCCCCTCCGACCAACACAAAACCTACAATATCTAGCATCTTTTTTTATCATACATGTTTGAGCTTGTATGCTGAATTGTTCCGTTGTAGAAATCGGAAGCAGAAATCCAATCCGTGCCGCGTCGTCTGTCGATTCCTTATTTCCACCGCGACTTCGGCATCTGTTAAGTCTGCCAAACTGAAAAGAAAAAAACTTGTTCTGCATATTTTCAAAAGCCTCGGTGTATCAATGTAGTGAACGCGTTTGTGTTTGTTACTGAATTGTTTATTTTGTGACACAGCTATAAAGAGTAGACTGTCTCCCAACCTCACGACATTTTGCAGAACAGCAATTCTGCTTATGTTGGAGTTGGTGACCGTGAGGCAACGCGATCCAAGCAGAAGCTATTGTTACGAATGGGGAACGCGAACGTTCGTGAGCGAGAGTACCGCAAGTGCCTTTGAAACGGGACCATTCCATGCTTCGTTTCCTCTTACAATAGACGCCAGCGAACGCAACCTGCCATCTCAGCCAATTCGGCGCCGTGAATTTATCACGTGACTACGTCCACCCCCGCCTCTCCTCCACCCGTCACTGCGCCCCTGTTGATGACCACGTGACGCTTACGCGGCATTGGATTGGGTCCGATGGCTCGTAGCGTATAGAACCATCACTGTGCGTGCACTACCTAACACTAAAAAAAATATGTACTGAGGCGGTTTCGATGGTTACTCCTCTATCGGCTGATAAACTCACGAGCCAAGAAGCCAAATGGGACAGATGGAGAAAGGAAAGCTGGCGGTCGACGTCAGAGTAACGTCTGCGTTCTTGAGTGACAAGACCGCTACTCTCTGAAAGCTGTGCGGAAGACAAAGATGAGGGAGTAGATAAATGAGGACAAACCGCACTCCCCGGCGACTGAAACTGCAATTTTTTTTTCTATTGAACTTTTTTTGCACAACAATTAAAGCGTGATAATAAATTAAAAATATTTGATAACCTTAAGAGTCTACTACACGCCTACACGCCAAATACTAGCAAGAAATACCGCTAAAGACCCAAATAAACCAAAAGAAAACATGCAAGACGGGTGGATTTTACCTGTTTCTTTTTTCTTGTGGTCTTTTAGCACTTTTTGCGTTGTCATTTTACCTTTATTTAGTAACAAATGTTTTCTTCTTGTTCGGGGTCACACCTGTATTGTGCTCTAAACAAAGTATTTTTATCTAAAATCCAAAAGCCTGAAGTATGAAACACATTGGAAAATGTATCGCTTGTAAGCCAGCACTCGGCACGATCACAGACCTTTCTTCCATCCAGTCCTTTCTGGTGTTTTTATTATTTGTACAGGATTAAGTACCTAGCCTTAATTTTCTTTCTGATTCACCTGAATCATTCGCTTGAAAATATTTCATATTTTCCATATTTTTACTTATGAAGGCCAGAGCGTAACTTATTCAACGTTACTATGTGCAGCAAAATTATTTTTGTTATGTTTTTCACAAAGTCATGATAATTTTCGAGATAATAAATTGCCACATTAGCTAACCATTGTGATAGTGCCGCGCAATAAAATCTGTGACGCTTAAGCTGGCTTGAAAACACATTTTCGGTGCTTTTAACTTGCTTTTTCACAATCTACCGCAGAGGTCTGAGTCATATGGGGTCCTAACATTCATTATGAAATCGTAATCTATATTTGATCTGTTTCTGGGTTTGACTGAAGTTGACAAAGTATTTCGGTCGTTCAGAGTGTCATAAGGTTTATAGGGGTACGTGCATCCTACCTTCGTGTATTCGCTTTCGCCGGTCTCATATTGGTGTAGAGTTTGGTCAGCAAAATCCTCTGTCATTCGGTCCTGTAGTCCCACTCATTCATACGACTTTGGAATGGGATTCTCTAAAATGAAAGCTTAAACGCTCCTATAAACTAAAACCGATTGATTAATATATCTCTCATTCCAAAAAAAGTGTCGATGGTTTCTATATACGGACGTTGAATGATTGCTTGCTTACCCTATGTGCGTTGGCCTAGGGCACAGAAATTAGGTCGGTGATTGGCACCCGGGCATGATTTGGGCACTTGTTGCTTGGAGAGCTTGGGACGACTGGGCTCTTTCAGCTGCACCGCTCGCATCTATCGTCGACAGCACTCGTACAGCTACTGCAGATCACCTTTGCTCCTGTCTGTAGTGTCCTGGAATGGCTAATCGTCCAATGAATGAATGCCATGGAACTGCAGTGACTGACAGATTAACGAAAGCTGAAGTGTCCCTATCAGCATCGCAGCCAATATGGTCGGGAACAAGACTTTGCGTTCCTGAAGCTCCGAATGATTATAGTCACTTCCTTTTTCTGTTCGAGCCTCCCAAAACGAAAACGCTTTCTGCAACTTTTTGTTTTTACGACTCAGCAACTGTCATTAAGCACAACGTCCTTGTCGCGTTCATAGAGATAAGCGATTAGGCTGCCGCCTGCGCTCAGCTAAAGGGCTTTGTTATTTGATCCCGCCCGTGGGGATTGAAGATCACAGAGATTAGATCCTGGGAACGGTTCCTGTAAGGCGTCTTTGACTGGTGCCTTGGCCACCCTACCTAACCCCAAAAGTGGTGCCGAACTGGCAACCAATGGCATCACCGGAGCATCCGTATCATGCTGTCCGATGACGCGATCCTGGCGGCTGGACCTCCGAGTCCCGGCAAAGAATACGTGCGAACGCGAGTGTCTTCGCGGAGCATCAGCTCCTGCTTCCGTGAGCAATCTAGCTGTCTGCCACATCCTCCATCGCCGCTGTGACTTTCAACTTTCAACTTTTGTTGTTTCCCTCCAGTACAGAGAAAGAGAGATTAAAAAAGCAGACTGTTGTCGCTCCACTAAGTTACTCCTTCCCACCCGCAACACACACAAAAAATATTTTACAGAGTACAGGAATTTAAAGGAACAGTTGCACAAAACTTGGAGCACACTGGCTGACGTGACAAGAAAACCCCGAGACAGAGCCCTCGCCACGGTAGTAGTCTAGCGAACATAACGTAAGAAAACCGACATGGGGCACAGAAGATATCGCTTCCACCGAGGACCATCTTGAGCAGAATTAACCTAGGCTAGAAGCGAAGAAACATCGCCGGGATCGGGGCAGGCGGCAACGTGACACTTCGATAACTTCATGAGGCGGAAATTCGGACACTACTTCTTAGGACGCGGTAAACGCACCGGTCGGAGACTCGTTCCAGGCACCATAGTCCCGCTCGAAGTGCGAAGGAGCACTGTCTTTGTTCACTCTGTCTCGCCGACACGAGGTCATAGAGCCATTCAATGAGCTGCGCTTACGAGTATCGGCACCCGTTCCGCGACGTTGTGTGTGGAGCTCCTTCAGTTTCGGTATCTTGTGCAGAGCAGACCCAGCCGCTGATTGCCATGATTCGAAAGTGCGACTTCCTGCAGCATTAGAATTGGCGTTGGCGCTATCGTCCACGTAACCTATTGACATTGCTTCCTGCGGGACAGTCGCTAAACTGCTTCTGGAGGCGCGGAAAGCCAGTTTCCTGTGATTTCAGAACAGAAGCTTTTCAGATAACTGACGAACCATGTTTTAAGACCACACTAGTGAGCCAAGCGTCGTTACTCTGAGCGCAGCCGACTTAGTGGTATGAAAACGCGTTCGAAAACTACGAGTTGCTATCGTGAAACCATGTCGTTCGCTGCCGCCTCGCGAGTGACGCGAGGAATCCAAAGCGTCACGAATCATTGCCGCGATCGGCGTGCCATGCGCTTTGCACGTTATAGGCGGAAACATTGTGCAAGACACGAAGTTGAAGCTTCGGCGCCACCTCGTTCCACTTTAGCAGACCTGGATGCGAAATAGGATTCTGGCGTACTTTCCGCCAGTTCGCTCCGACTCAAGCGCCGAAAGCCGGTGGGCTGACTGGCCAGTGCGTACTTAGGACACTGAATCACGACTAATAGTGGGTCGACCATTAAGACAGCGACGCTGGGGCAGTTGCGCGCCTGACTATCGCGCGCCTGCTCCGCGAACACGGCCCAGCTTCCAGAAAAATTGTTCCATCTCATCGAAGGAACGTGTCTGTCTTTTTCTGCCGGCCGCACATCATTATAACAATACAAAGGCCATTTTATATTAAACATAAAATGTTTGTTTTGTTTTTAAACGCGAAAGCTACACTAATGAGCGCAAGCAAAAGCTACTGAATTAGGAAATCTTAGGAAGATATGCGGCGCGCAGGAAGCACGATGGTCCGCTAAAGTTACCCCTCGTGCAACAGGCTCAAGGATGGCGTTCCTAAAACGCAAAGAATAAGAAACGTTAAAAACCGCCTGAGCGCGTCAAATTTGTATGCATTTTTGGGACCCAGAAAAACAAAGCACGAGCCCCAAATACTTCTACAATTAACTGATTTAATGGTTTTCGATGCTACCCCGCAAGTTACTAATTGACTGCATATGTTTATTTTCACCAGATCATCGTTTGAAGCCTTTCGTGAATTATTTGACTTATCACGACGATCAGCACCCTACATTGTGTCCCCCTGGTTGTAGAACTCAGCTGTAGCGATCGCACTAATTACACAAAAATATGCCTTTATTAATCATTGTTAAGCTTAAAATAAAACGCGCTGTGTGTATAGCATAAAAAAGGGTAAGAAAGGTGTGCCAAAAGTCTATCCCCACACTTTAAGATCAGACGTGACTGCGTCGCTCCCTAGACCGACCACACAGCGACGCTGTTCCCTTTGACTCCGCTGAAGGACCGCAAGGCTTACCATTCGTACCTTATCTGTAATGTGGTCTGCCGTCCCCCGGACCTTTCGGCGCTGAACAAAGTTGTCGAGGACGACGAACACCCGAAAAAATATATTTAAAAAAAAGGATGAAAAATGCATAGCACTAATTTCTTCGGCGGCTTAAAGCGAGGCGCAAGAGCCAATCTTTGGAGACATCGGAGACCGGCGAGTGTCTAATCACTCGTGGATCTCGTCGGCCCACTCAGGTTTTGGTTTTCTTGAATTGTATTTACTATCGTGGGGCCAGAATGTCTAACCCGTCTGTTGAATTAATGCAGCCGCTAACATCGTTTGCACACGATATCGCCGCGTACTTTGCAAGTGTGTGAATATAAATTGAGGTTTCCTGCTTGTTTGTTTTGTTGGGAGCTGACGGCAAGCGCGGAGGTACGACCTATATCATTCCATGGCAAGACAAGCACCGCGTAAATAAAATCAACTTTTTTTTTTTTTTGGCTTGACTAGAAGCGTTATTAGACTGCCGGTTTCATAAGTGTTCCAGAGATAATCTAAGCCCCCTTTGACGAGGCGGCTCTAATTTTGAATTACGTACGCCCTTCCCTGTGTTTATGCCTGTGTCTTTGCGTGTGTGTCTCTTTTGTATGCGTGCTTGCCTGTGTGTATTCATTCACACGTACCGGAAGCGACTTAGTCATTCCGCGGGATGCTGGCTTCAATCCCCACCTTGCCCGTTTCGATCTGAATGAGAATCGTACCGGTGTGCGGGCGTGCATCAGGCTGGCGATTGTGCTGCAGTGGCTAAATTTCTCATCTAAAGCTGGGAGACAAGTCGCCCGTTGAGGCAGACTAAGTTCTAGACTGTATAAACATACACACACACCAATATTTCTTTTTAGTAATCCCGTTCAAGCAGTAGCCAATTTCAATCAATGTTTTATTTACGTGTTTACTTTTCGCGCGACTAATGCCCTAGTTATAAGGTCAACAAGTGTCATTGACTACTGGCTAATACTACGCTCTACCGAACTAGTATGGTTCCACCATGGATTATTTGATTCCGGTTGAAACCAAACGAACATCACCTTTAGTGTCAAGTGGGTGAGTGGGTGGGCAACATAAAATCCTGAAGCATATCGGTAATGGACGCACTTTTCTCCGATGTCTGATCCGAACGTTACATAAAAAGGCAAGCCCGTTGGATGAGGTACACGTTCCGTACTCCTCTCGCTATTGCACACATGCGCGGGGCGCTGTAGAGTGAGGAACATGTGCTGTTCTCATCCCATCATCGAAGCTTGCGCGAGTCGCGGGACGAGCCGCTCACTGGATGCAGCGCAGTCTTCACGACGCCTTTTTGATGGCGCGGATCTTGTTAGGAGAAGAGTGGGGGAAGGAGAAGAAGATGACGTGAACAAGGGCACGAGAGCGTCAGCAGAGTCAGGGCGGAACAGCCAGCGGCCGGCAGCCAGGACTGGGAGCTTAGGTCACGCCCCAAACCAGGACTGGGCTACCAATTCCCAGGCAAGAACCAACAGCGGCTTCACGACACTGGGGCAAGACAGATTCTTTGGAGAGAAGTCACCGGCAGGCCAACCCTTCGATCGGTTCAAGACCGAAAGGCAAGCAGGAGCGCCCGCACCGCGACACTGCACCACGACCCAGCTTCCCTCCCTGCATTCCACGACGAAACCTCACAGTCCTCGTAGTGACCACAACACTGCGGCTGGTCTGAGTTCTTGAACTGACCCGGAGTTTATAAATATGATTGGTTTGGCGTTTAGTTATTTTTATATTTGATAATACAAATTGCCGATTTCCTAGATCTCGTCTCTGGGTGATCTTAACAGCTTTTTGTCAGCGTTTCGAACAATTTTCATTACAGCCTCCTAAGAGGGGAGAGTGGACTAAAGGCACATATTTGTAGAGAAGCGGTGACATGCTGAGTAAAGCGGTGTTCGATGTGCCGAAGGGAATGCGTAGGAGACGGGGCGACGCTTGGCTAGGAACCGTGAAGCAAGGCGTTCACGACGGGATGTCGCGTGAAGAAACGGGGAGCCGTCAGAAAAAAGCAGGGAACCATTTTGCAGCGGTTAGCGTTGGCCGACAACTACTTCAAAGTATATCAAATGCACGACGCTTTGGTGGTTCTTTACTCGCACTGAGGTAGGTCGCGATTTCATTAGTACAGTATAGCCTACATAGAAAGCAAGCAATGCTATCGCACTTCGATGTAAAAGCTAAGCGCTGCAAAAACACAGCCCCATTCCTTTGCCAAGTAGTGCATAGGTTTAAAAAATAAATATTAAGGCAAAACCTGCTTCCTCCGCCTCAGTCATAAATTGATGGAGCCAAAAAGAAATCGAGCACAAAGTCGAATTCAAGCGTCCGCCAGTGTGTTCGCTAGGCGTTGACTAACTTCGAATTAATCGTAATACGTTTACGTCACACTGATAATCTAAAAATAAAAGTTCCACCCTTCTGTTTTTGTTGTAATTAGAGGATTTCTTTTTTGATGAGTGAAAATGTTTAAAAAAGACACTGGAAACCCATACATTATTTCTTTCTGAATAACGTTCTTTACCGCTGTGAACGTCAAGTACGTTACAAGGTGTGAACGTCAAGTACAATTTGCTGTTTGTTTTGTGGCGCAATAATAAACTACGTATCGCCGGATGCTAATTTTTGGCCAAATGTAGTGCTACCAATACGAACCAGGTGCCACAGTTTTAAAACTAAGTTATAAGTGTTTTTCTGAAATTATTAATGGGAAAATGGCGGCCCACGGACCCTTAAATACCTTGTGCTGAACGGTGCAGTCACTAAAACGGGTCACATTTTCCCACTGAAATTTTTAGAAATTTCTGAGTAAGACACAGGTTACTTCTAAAGCTTTTGCTTCTGGTGCAGACAGCAGGCGCTACTTTTGGGCAGAACGTCGTTGATTTTTGTGATAATAACAATACAAAAAAAACTTACATTTTTTTCTGGGGGGGGGTTGGGGTGGAGGGGCGACACGGTGTAGAGAGGGTATTGTGATTATTAGCAAACTAATTACCTAAACTTTACTAATTACCATTTCCAATATTCACTTGAACTGACACATTCCAACTAGAAATATGTTCCACCGTCGTCAAAATATGCCCTGAGAAATGCATGAATGAAGCAACTACATTCATTCCACGCTACTCTATAGCGAAGTTTCGATGTCTAATGTCTGCCATAACCAGAAACTAACAAGAAAAGAGCTCCGAACGCTGCGAGCCCGAGGAGATAAGACACCAGGGTATGGTGCGCCTTTTCTACTGCCACGTGATTCTTAATTATCGGCTCGCGGAGGTTGATGTCACCTCCGGGTGGGGTTTCCGACATTTAGTCTAGCTTGGTATCGGGTCTGCCCATAGTGTTATGAATTCTAACAACTTCTGGCATACTCTTCCAAATACCAAAATATATCTGTAACTAGAATGTGCCAAAAAAATAATTATTTAAGAGTTAATTATTGTGCATTTTTGATAATTGTCGCTTTACATTCGTAACCTGACGTCCGCCGTGACTGAAAACGTTAACCTGCAGGAATCACATATTTCTTTGTTTCTAGGAATGTGCGGATTTTCGAGTTTCAAATTCGAATCGAATAATGATTGTCCGAATAATTCGATTCGACTTCAAGATTTCTATAGTCGGTGACAGGTCAAGAACGAAGTGGAAGCTCCTCCCACCTCTTTCCACATTAGCAGGAGCGAACGGTGGAGAGGAGGTCATCTCCTCCTCCACCGTTCTGCTCCGCTGAAGTGGAAAGGGGTGGGAGGAGCTTCCACGTAGTTCTTGACCTGTCGCCGACTATAGTATTCAAGTTCAGAATGATTCGTTATGTAGAATATCAGTATTCCTAGCGAAACATCCGGGATTATACACTCTGTTCTCACGGTGAAATAGTCCTCACATGCCTGTGTTGGTCCTATATCAAGCCTGCATCCAGGAGCCTTGAATAACGAACCATTTTGGACCGAATACAGTTAGTTTCTTGCTTTCGTCGAATGAAGCAGTCATGCTCCCAGGTTCTTCGATGCGCTCGACAAGATCCAATAAACCACGCACTTCGCCATTGTGTATATTGAGTGATATTTTGTCACCTGCAGCCAGCTCTGTGCACTAGAAACATATCCTCGGTTCTAATTACGTCCATAATGGAAACATTATTATCAAAATACGAAAAGTACCGACAATTGAACTGCCTATTCTGCTAACCTCTGACTGCCCTGCGAAGTGCTCGGAATAGGTGGGGAAGGACGTCACTTAGTTCAAACGATTCTTCCATATCTATCCATTTATCCAGCGGACTGCGTATCCACACGAGGATAACTAAACACACGCGTAGGCTTAATTTTCTTTTTTTCGTTTAGGTGTTTTTCTTAGCACCGTTTTTATTCAGGCTGATCTTTTCATTTCGCGTACCCTGCAGGAGGACAAAGACGAGGGGATTTATTATCCCCTCGTCTATTCGGCTCTTTTCAATGCAATTTTAATTGTGATACGATTTTTTGGGGCAGCCTACCTTGACAAATTTCAATCTCTAACACTTAATGCATGAGCATGCATACAAAATCGATCAATTACGAATAAATAAAATTTTGAACTAGATAATATGTCAATCGAGACCCAAGTCATTCACCATTCATCCTTTTGACGTACCATACATTTTCTCTCGTTGGACATTTTGACCTGAAATTCTCTTGGTGATCGCTTGTACTGTATTTAACGGCATTCTCTTGCCCACTTGGCAACCGGTCAAAAAGGTGTTTTTATGGTCATTAAGAAACAGCAACACCAATTGTATGTACAAACCAAACGACAACTGAAATTAAGTATGCGAGCCAATCCAATATTTTAAAAAATACAAATTACTCTATGTGCCTTTCTGGCATTCACTAACAGAAGGTTCTTATCTCAAAACACCAAGCCGAGTACGGTCCCGAAAATTCACTCTTCCTTATAAAAAATGAGCTACACAATTGAAGGGTGGATCGACGTTCTTAAATCAGAAAAACAACTCGTGCTACTCGACACCGAGAGGCCGTCGCCAAAAACGTTTTGATGGGCACCCCTCAGCTGACAATCAAACGACAACTAGCGGCCCCGAGGACACTGGTGGACACGCGAAGGAAGCCGCAAAGCAAGGTAAAATTAACTAGCGAAGCTGTACATTGCAACATTGTGCGACTACGATGACATTATATGTAGCCCTCTATGTAAGGCCTCTGTGAGCCTTGAGAGATAAATAATTAAATAAATAAATAGACTCAGGCAGAGCGCGTAGTCTTGGCTAATGCTTAGCCGCCATTTTACCGCACAAGTCACGCACTGAGTGCACAAGTGCGTTACGCGCTGGCCCACTCAGTGCAACAAATGATATCATCACCCTGAGACAGACAGACATGTAGGCACCCTATTACTATAGAGTGAAACCTGCTACCTGCCAGCTAGGCACGACTATGATGTTTAATTAATTACAACATTCTCAATAACTTTCTTTCACAATATGACTGCTTTCTCGATGGACCACGAAGAATGTTGCGGGTATCTGTAATTATGTTTCAGATATCAATGTTTTCTCCACGCTCCTGCACGAAGTAAAAGAGACAGCAGTCACGTCCTGTCATTCGATTCAGCGGTATAGAATAAACACAGAAATGAACAAGAAAATATATTCTGCCTTCCCCTCTTTCTCTTGTGCACATTCGAACAATTGAACACGAAATGTGTGGTTATCTCTCTGGCCTGCCACTAAAACAACCACCCCTTCAAAACTAGACTATCAATGACCATTTTGTGATCGCAATGATTAAAAAAAAAGTTCTGCAAAATTACACTTGTTAACAATACAATAGCCTGTTCCAATTTGACTACAGCAACACAGAAAATTATTATATCACCTCATCCCTTCCTCTTCGCTTCTTTTTCAATCTCTTTTTCACCGCCTGTATACAAGTCTCGCCGCTGCCCAATGAGGTTACTACTACGTGCAGATATTTCCTCCTCCTCAAAAATCCAGATATTTCTTCCTCGCCATGTTACGCCTGATTGAGCAGAGCTCAATCACGCGTAACTTGGTGCAGGGTCACGCACACCAGCATGTAATAAGTTCTAAGTGGTTAAAATGTAATACAGAAGAAATGTACAAGTGCTACTAAAAAAGAGGGTACCTAGAAAACATTATAGTAAAGACGTACTCAGCGATGGTGAAATTAAGAAGTGGAAATATAAAGGCACCAAACGTACACGTGCTACTTAGAAAAGAAAAACAATATAGATGTCATGATAAAGAGCCACGTAACAACGAAAAAAACGTATCATGGTTTCTTCTCTGTGCAATTTCGCTTGCCAACTCATTCCAGTCGACAATGGTGTCATGATAAAGAGCCACATAACAATGTAACAAACGTATCATGGTTTCTTGTCTGTGCAATTTCGCTTGCCAACTCATTCCAGTCGACTATGGCCTGCAGTCGACTGCGGACCATGACCTGAGTGCACGCACTTTAAAATAGATTTAAAAATACGATTGGGCGGAAAAATGACTGATATGACACCACTCAAGCAAAAGCACGTGCGGATATGTCTATGCAGCAGTGATATGATTGCTGCGCCCTTTGCGCCACACGGCTCCCAAGCACTTACCTTGCTACGTCCTCCTATATTTTGCTCAAATGTAACGAATTTTCGCCGTCATTGCACCAAAACCTATTTTCACTTTATTATTACTGAACATATAATAAATCACACCCCGTTACAGGGCCGGATTGTTACGATAAGCTAGTGAGAATTTCCTAATATTTTATAATCGCCTTAAATAACATCAAATTCAATTTGATCTTTGTATCAAACATTGACAGTACTCCGAAGTTTCGTAACATTTCTGATGCTCCTTGTCTGTTCTGACTGGATGGCTAACACCGTTCACTGTGCTTGTCACCGGGCAGTAGGAGTCGCAATTTTGCATATCTTGCTTCGCCTAAGTGCCCCTTCATGCTAAAGGGAAATAACTTGCTCAAAACAAGATTTCGCACATGATGTCGGAAAAAAAAGCAGCGGCTAATATATGTGATATCGATATTCTGATGATATCTTTTACACATTCAAGATTCATCAGAGATACTTCAGTATTGAAAGAAAACGTTTATGAACTACTACACATGTTTATTTTAGAGCGCAGCTCTTTGGCACGCGTTTCCAGCTTGAGCGGCGTCGGCGTCGCCGTCACCGTCGGCGTAACCACGCGTTGCAATATGGGAAACGTCCCATAATGCAACGCGTGGGTTTCACTTCTGGCCGGCGCGTTGCATTATGGGACGTTCCCATAATGACGTCACACATGACGTCACGTGTGACGTCACAAGGATCATGAGAGTAACGCGGGACGTCACGATGGCCACGAGTGACGTCATTATGGGAAACGTCCTGTAAAGCAACGCGCGGGTCACAAGTGACGTCCCATAAAGCAACGTCATCAGGGACACAAGTGACGTCACGAGGGTTACGAGTGACGTCACTAGTTACGTCACAAATGTCACTGGTTAAGGTGACGACGAGGGTCATGACCTTCACAGTGAAGGTCACAGCCTTCAACAGGCCTTCACGAGTGACGTCACGAGGGGGAGTGAGGAAGACGAGGAAGGAAGGAGAAAGAGGAGGAGGATGGAGGGGGAAAGAGGAGGGAGGAGAGGAGAAGAAGGGAAGGAGAGGGTCGGAGGAGCATGAGGTGCGTACCCTCCTCTCCGTACCCCTCTCCTCCACTTCCTGAAGAGCTGCGCTCTAATTCGGCATTACAAGCAGTTGTAATGCCGTCTTTCATTTTTTTTTTCGACTCTCGTTCAGCTTTTGACCTTTATATAGATTCCATCCGTACGATGGCATAGCGAATGTATAAAATTAAAAACCACCGTGATTAAAACTGAATTAGATGAAGCAGTAAATGCAAGACTCCGATTAACCTGAACGAGTTTGGCAGAATTTCTTTTAATAAAGCATATTTTTCGTTTACATGCCAATTTTGACGTGAATCTTTCCTTGGCTATGTGTTCGACATTTTGTGAAGCCCAGATAAAAGTGAAGCCTGAATAAAACGTGGCCTCGAGGCTCGACACTGATTGGTTGACGGGTGGGAGAGGAGGGGTGAGGTACTCAGTGCAGATTCGTTAACGAGGAAGACATGTGAGAAGAGGTATAGACGAGGAGGAACGCGACCACCTGTGTGCACTGAGGGAGAGGAGCTCGAGGGTATGGAAGGCTATGGAAGACCGCCAGGTATATCAGCCCGATTAGCGGTAGTATCGCTTCATTGTGAGAACAATCAAGTGTACACATGTTACGCGTTAAGCTATCTGATGAAGAACTCCGTGAACGCAGGAGTCTTGCAACTCAGTTCGCTAAACGTTTATGGTGCTAGAACGTTTTCTGTATGCACCACAAGTGCCTAGTTGTTTGCCGAAGCATTTTAGAGCGCAGTTCTTAGGCGCCCGTTTCCGGCTTAAGCGGCGTCGGCGTCAAGCCGGAAACGTTTCCCATAATTCACCGCGCGGGTGGGAGGAGGGGGAGGGGAGGCGCAGGGCGAGAAGGAGGGGGAGGGGGAGGATGAAGGAGGAGGGGAGGATGAGGGGAGGAGGGGCAGGGAGGAAGAGGAGGAGGAAGGAGGAGGAAGGAGGAGGAGAAGGGGAGGAGATGAGGAGCACGGGAGGAGTAGATGAGGAGGAGGAGGAGAGGGTACGGATGAGGAGGAGGAGGAGCATACCGTCCCCTCCGTACCCTCCCCTCCTCCTCCTCAAGAGCTGCGTTCTGATTCGGCATTACAAGGAGTTGTAAACGGCTTTCATTTTTGTTATCATGATGTTCTACTGATAAAATATAATTGATATTCATAATCAAATGACAAAGAGCTTTGTATTCTATCTGAACTAAGGACTGCAGTTTTATTACAGCATCTAGTACTTAAAAAAACATTAATTTGGGCGCTCGAAATTGTTATACTCTAGTATTATTTCAGTGAACTTTACCAT
>JAZHYW010039739.1:0-10055 GCA_037355805.1 Ixodes ricinus | reverse complement strand
GGGTCTCAGCCAACTAGATTGCTCATACCAAACTTTCTGGATTTTTTCTGTTTGGATGTATGTGTCATGGCCATTGATACTTTTAAATTTGAAAGCTACTACGGGCTGAATCCAAAGTAAATGGTGCTTCCAATGAGGGTGAGATGTTCTGGCTATGTTAAAAAAGTATGAAGCAGCGCTAAATAAAAGAAAATACACAAAAACGTGCTCCCTGCATTCTGACTCGGAGGGCTGCCGAGTCCCGACATGTCGAAAATAATTTATTGTGAAATAAATCCTGCATGTTTATAAATAAAGTGTCCGAAACCATTCTTTGGAAGTTAATAAACATATCATTAAAAGAAAACTTTTTTTCTGAAAGTTTTTGGCGTTTTGGGTCTCAACATGCATCATACTTGCATTGCGAAATGCTACAACTCAGACTGCGTTTTATTGGTCTAAACATATGTCCGCATCGTCATTGTCTGAGTTCCCTTCCGTCAGTTGCGGTGATTGGCTCTCAGAGTGTTGTGCGGGAGAGTGGACGCACGGAAGCCTACTCGGGGTATGAGCCGTACATGAATTCCTGATTTCTGATTGCATTCATTATGAGGTCCTCTACCAAACGGTAGTGGCCTTCCGAAAATTGGCCTATACGTCTCATTGGAATGCCCTTCCCCACGGTAATCTTTAGTAAAAGGCGAAACTTCGGATATATTTATTTGACAATGTTACATAATACACTTGATACATCTGCTGTGGGGGGGCAAAAGGTACAGGGAGAAACAAGGTACAAATGACGAGAGTACAATAGCGAATCGAAATACATAGGATACATTTTGAAGAGGGTACAAAAGCACTGGATACGAAAGTTGCAGGGAGATACACAGGGTTCATCCAGAATGACGAAGGTCGAGAAGTAGAGAGAAATAAACATGGTACAAAGTGACATAAGGAAACGCGTGGTGCAAGTCGTCATAATGAGGAGAGGCCTGAGCGTTGATTCACAAGCTGCTGGAAAAGAACCCACTCTGCACGTGCGGACCCGTACTCTGCGGTGATGCGGTCGCAAACGTAGACTTTATTGCTTTTATTTAATACGTAAAGTCGCCAAATAACTAACACCTGCCTTTCATTCCAAGCTTGGACACTATCTCTTAAAAGTAATATAATATTTCACAACACTCATCTTTATATTCGGCTTTTACTCAAAACGCGAAGAAACGAAGCCACGTCTACGTCATCATCATCATCGTCGGGGCTTCACGTACGGCTTCGCCGCTTCGCTCGACTGGGGAATTTGCCGGGTCTACAAATCCCCACGTCCCCAGAATGTCCCCGTTTGTCCCTAGCTTAGTATATACGTTGCCTGGTATGCGAAATGTATATGTCTGCATGATTCATTTGATTATGATTTATTTTTACGGAGTTTTCTATTTTCGGCTTATTTGGACAAATTGGCACTATTGCACTGCCCGGGCCCGGCCAACTCAAAAGCTTGGGCCCGATGGGGCCGGGTTGCACACATTTTTCTCGGGACCGGATGGGCCCGGCCCAAGATGTTTACGGTTTTTTTTTTAAATATGTTTGTTCTATTTGCGGCTCCAGCAAAACGGACGCCACTAAGCGGGAAAACCGGGAACCAGCCGGAACAGGTCGCTTTGCGCCCCTCCGCGTTTTTGGTGGCTTTCGCGGACACGTGTTGTCGGCGCGGTGGCGAACAATGTAATGTGACGAAGGTCCGAAAATTTCTTAAGTTTGCTTGAGTGTTCATTAGTGTGGTGAAGCCTCGGTAGATTGTTCCGTTCCATCACGTGTTTGAAAGCCCGTTTACTCCATAGCACACGGTCGCGTGCTTTCGATTTCTTGGATGGGGAGGAATCACGGAAAAACGCCTTGATTTCTTGACTGTCTCGAATCACATTCAAAGTGATGACTACTTGGTAACTGATAATGGGTTTCTTTATAAGGATGTAGAACAGTGGACTGAGGACAACAGACAAGGTGTTTCGCTGGAGGGAACACCAATGTTGCCGTCAAGTGAATGGGAAGGTTCGATAACTGCTTTTTTTTTAGTTTGGTTGTGTTCGATTAGCTTAAAGTTTGAGCCACCCACGCTGGTCGGTGCGTTGGCTATACATCTTGGCTGCTTTTCGGCGAAAAAGCCTGTAGACCACACCGAAGGAGTTTGGCTGATTTCGCAAATACTTGATTCCGGAAAACCTGCTCGCTGCATACGATTAATGAGGGGAATTGTCTGCTTTCAAAAGGTGGGGACGCGTCTCGCAAAGTTTGAAGCTGTCACAGCATTATGATCTATCGCGCCTCCGATATTTATATTATGCCCCCGTCGAAGCCAGCAGCAATATACTTCTACATTGCTCAGGTTGACCGCCCACAAAAAAATAAACATTTTCTCCGTCCAGGATTCGAAGTCAAGTCCAATGCAGAGAGGTTCTGCGTGAATCTCCGATGAAGACTCTCATCAGTTTGTCCGCATTCGTCTCCGTGCTACCGGCTAGAACCATTTGGCTGAGTTTATGTAATACCTCTCTGTATATCAAATATACTTTTATTCAGCAGTTCACTTAATACCTAGTCAACTAAGCTCATATTTCAACCTGAAGAATATACTAATATTGCTTTAGTGGGACATAGTACGTAATATAAATCATAACCTGCATATTCGTCAAAATGACTTCTCGATTGCTACTAAAACCTGAATTGAAATGCGAGTATCAGCTGCTTAGTGGTGTGCCAGCGGGTTAACATGCTCCTTGGCTCAAGAAGCGCTTGCTTAATTTTCGGAATTTTTCTGTAGCCTGTGTTGTTGACCGAGCAGACGACTGGAGCTGTTTCTTAAACGCGGATACGCACAAAAGCTCGATTTCGCGGACAGATAAGTCCGCGAGCCGAGGCATGCGAGTGAGCTGAAAATTACTCTCCGTGGAACAATTCTGTAGTCATCGCCGCTTTCCTTAGCTGATCAAAACTGATTAGAGTCTATTACCGTCTCTCCGGGGCCCATATAGTTTCGGTTTTGAATGAAATCTCAGAAACGAAAGTTTGACATGAAAAGAACTAAAAACACCGGGAAAACAAAACTATGCTCTGCAAGTTTATGTGCACCGGCTACACTTAACCGTCACAGTTCAAATACCTATAAAATTGGGCATTAAATAAAACAAAATCTGTTAAATTGAATGCGCCACCAGTTCAGGCGGCCCGGCAGAGCCGACGCGACCTGGACTCAGCCGCCATTTTTGTTTCGTGGTGACGCCCCCTATAGGTAGCTGGAGTCGCGAATACCATATTGCAATCTACATGATGCCATAATGCTTCGACAATATTTTTAATGCATTCAGCAAAGGCTACACCCAACTACGCACGATGAGCACGGTTACATACGTCATAAAATATTTGAAAAAAAAAAAACTAAATTTCAACGTTTTCGCTTCCCCCTCCCTGTACTCCAATCATAAACATCCTATATATATTTTTAAAAACAAATTCTGGCTACGCTACTGGTGATGAGTTTCTTCTCTTCGGTGAAACGAGAAGATATTATTAATGCGAATGGCATTCTTTGGATACTTCACGCACTTTTCGTCTATCTATGTATCTATCTGGCTATCTAACCTCTTACGCCGCGGGTCGATAAATAAATAAAAAAGACCGGCGCCGGCTGGGATTCGAACCGTTGACCCTTTGATCAGCAGGCAGACGCGCTAACCACAGAGCTATGAAGGCAGTCATTCAACGCACTCTAAACGGTTGTTTATATCTTTACCATAGGACGTGCTTACAGCGCTGTCACAGCTACCGGTGCGCGCGCGTTCCATGCACCCTCTCCCGCGCTCGGGAGAGGGTGATGTAGCGGCCGTGCTCAGCCTCACGAGAGCGGAATGAGCCCTCGTGCATGGAACGCGCGCGCACCGGTAGCTGTGACAGCGCTGTAAAGCGCGTCCTATGGTAAAGATATAAACAACCGTTTAGAGTACCGTTGGTTGAGACTAGCTGAGACGCCAGAAAGTCTGGTCGGTACCATTTTGAGTGTTTGTGCGTATGGCGCGTGCTTTGCTCGCCTTCCTAAGTGACACAAACGCACGTGCTGGGCTGCGGAGATCGTGCGCAGGGCTGTGAAAGTGTCAACAAATTTAGAATCGCCTCAAGAGTGGGCTGGCGTATCTAGAGTGTGCCGGCCACCTGACGAACGCGCATAACTCCGCACCGTTTGATGCTATTCGCATTAACGTAGATAATCATTCCCAAAGGATGGGTTCTGCTGATTTTCCCCGTTCTACCTGCTTATCGTCGGGGCGTGGCGAGAAAGGTGTTTAGTAACTTAGCCAATCGTGGACAATGGCGCAAATCTGTCGCAAAATCAAAATTCGCTCATACATCCCTACAACGCAAAAAAAAAGAAAGAACCGTTACGATTGTTTTTATCAGTAGAAACATGCCCCTAGATACATCGGGGCCCTCGTTCTTGAAATCACGTCATCAGTCAGCTGAGCTGATAAGCGTCCTCGCCTTTTCGCCCTGGGATATTTCATTCTTTCCCTCTTACATCTTTCCCTCTTACATCTGTAGTTCTCAGTCACGTGGATTCCGTATCTAGTAAGCGGGGCGAAAAATAATAAAACATTTCAACCCGGAATATGGGAGAAAATACAGGCGAGGCAAAACAAGAATGCGTGACAATCACGCATTTTTCGTAAACACCGTCCAGAGGCGTGGAGAAACCAAAAGAATGTTCTACCGCATCGCAATGAGGCCGCGTCTCATCGAAAACCTCGAAGTGTCGCGGGTTTCACTCAGAAAAGTTTTGCAGTCCTACGAAGCCTTTCCTTTCCTTCTAATAACTTGGATGAGATGTCATATCAGTAAAATAAGTGATTCAGACGAGCCTCTTTCCTCGGTTTCACGATGTCGACAAGAAAGAGAGATTCCATATATTATAAACCCCTATTCAGACAGATTGATTTAACGATTTTAGGAGAGGTCCTCGAAGGGGAGGAGATTTACCTAAGAATAAATTGACTTCCGCCTGTGGGAACCTCCCTGACACTCGTTGTATCAAATCATTAGCGACTGACTGATCTCACTCTTGCGGTGGTTATGATCGAGACTGGTGGCAGCTGAATCAACACTCGTTTCTCGACTCACTGCTAGCTCCTGATTAGATCAGTTGGTAGAGCGTTCCGCTAGTCTTGTAGCGTCCACGCCCTTTCCCTCATTATGTCTGATCAAGTGACGTCAGTGCAACCTATGAATACGTACCGTTCCCAGCATTCCTTTCGGCAAGGCGGGCACTGTGCTGCACGTTTTGTTGTGCCACATTTTTTTTAATTCCATTAGTTTTATGTCACTAATCTTGTATGAAGACACCTTAGACTGGACAAAGCGTCACGCCATCTGCGGAATAAAGCATTGCAGTAGCGATGCGAAATAAATACGCGATAAGAGAGTGACTGGCCGGCTCCTCGCCTCATTTCTATCACCGTGTACTGAAGACGCCACATGTATGGGCGGCGAAACGTCCACACCTGTGTTGGTGTATTCCTTAGGGTGGAATAAACGTTTTTAACTAGCGCAATAATTGGAGGAATGGGGTCCTTGTTCGATGGTGCCTGGACAGGGCGAGGGGACGACGGGGTTCTCGCTGGGAAGTTCGACTTGGTACACGCCCGAGGCCTCGTCGACCAGTTCCGGGGTCCAGCCGGCCGTTCTGAGCCTGGACGACCCCGTCATCGGAAACTGGAGGAAGAAGAGCAACATCGTCCTTAGGAGGTCGGTGAAACACATTTTCGGAAGGGAGAGAAAAACAAAAACAAAGAAGAAACGGAATTGAAATAAACTGGCAGGCTAGTATTTTCACAAAGGGGGTGAAAAAAAAACATTGCGCAAAATACAAAGGTAGAAGTACACACGCTTGTCCTGCGTACTTCTACTAACTAGTCCTGTGTACTTTTTTTACTGGTATTTGAACTTGTCCTATGTACTTCTCTCATACTCATTGTAGTGGTCCTGTGTACAAAAGGCTCTGTTGTGTACTTCAACTACTCCGCGTCTTTGGCACCATTTTTTTTTCATGGGAAAATAAAACAGAAGGCGAGAAGAGTAATATATATCTTTTATTTTAATATACCTTTATTATCATACGGCGTAGAGAACGTGTTCAAACCCAGTGTGTTATGTCCTTGTTCTCACCTCGAGAGCTAATATATTCTTCGAGAGCTTAAAAAACGCCGGGCTTGGGGCGATCCCAAGCATCTGATTGTCGTCCCACAGCCAATGCGATCGAGTCATTAGACAGTGAGAGCGCCGAAGAACCAATTACAAGGCGTGCACATAATAAGCTACGCCCTGCGTTGAGTTAGATAAAATTACTTTCCTAATGTCTTTTTTTTTTTTCGTTTGTGCACGTGTTTTATTCCTTGCGTAGAAAAATCGATGCTGTGTCCAAACATGCCCGTGGCTAGTAATAGAGTTTTTCGAGAGTAATTATGGTCTATAATGTTCCTTTGGAATACAAGTGTAGAAACCTCGGAAACCTCGCCTTGTTCTCCAAACCTCAGGTCGAACACAGCCCTGTCCAAGTGTCTTCGGGAGTTGCCCCGCGCTTCACAGCTTAAGCATCGGGACCCCGTGATCGTCGTGTTTGGGGGAATGAACCCCGATGAACCTCTCAGGGAAGATGTTGGTGAGTTAATTTTGATACATATTTTCGTTTTTTTTTTTACATGTTAGTTGTTTTACATTTCCGGTCCCTGATTCTATAACAAAAAAATCTAAAAAAGACTCGCGATAAGAATATACATTTTATTAAAACAAAGATATCTTTCACTTTGCCTTAGTATAAAGTTAGTTGCAACACTGACAACCGCGAAATCTATGCATGACCCATTGATCAGATGCCAAAAATGCGCCACCAGCTCTTGCGCTCCGCAGTGTCACGTGACACAACCTATACTCTGTTGCATGGTAAAAAAAACAAAAAAACAGACATACTCGTGCTGAAAGCACTGAAAAACAGAGACCGAGTAACGTAAAAAGAAAAGGTGCGCACGTCGTGTTCGCGCTTACAGTGTCGCTCAGATAAAATTTAAATAACACCCAGCGTTTTTTTTTCTTTATTTCTTGCTGGGGGGGGGGGTGTTTGTTTTTGATGAAAACTGGCGACCTTGCTAAGCACTTGTGATTTGCATACCTAGGTTCCGCGGTGTTTCGTTACTTGCCCGAAGAAGACACGTGGGAACTTTGCGGCCACATGCCTCAGGCCAAAAGTTACCACGCATCCGTCGCCGTCGAAGACAGCGTGTACATAATAGGTGAGCGGACCGGCGAATCGTTGGCCTATAAACAGCCAAAAAGGGATGCGGCACGACATGTTTTCGTAATGTGCGAGGGCGATCGCATCTTGTAATACCCGCCCATTATACCAAGGAGATTGTCCGGCGGAGCCATCTGCCACAGCTCGGAGGGGCGACGATCCTCACCACAAACCGGAAATATTGGACGAGTTCCCCGCATCTTATGGTCGCTCAGTGCTCGGGAGTAACTGCACCATAGCACAGTCGGTTTTCTGCCTTCAGCTGTTACCATTTCTATCTGCAATGTCTTGGTGTGTGACGCAATTTGTCGCCTGACGGCTTTACGCACGGTGACTTCTAGTCATTAGGGAGTTTTCGTAGATCGTTTCCGCTGTCCCGCAACGCTCTCCGCAACCCGCTACGAGATCCGGGTTTTTACAGCCAAGGCCATCGGCGCGCAGGCGCAGTAGCGGCTTCTTCGTTACGGAGGGCCTAGCGGAGGGAAGAACGCGGTCTACGAAAACTCCCTATTAGGGAGTTTTCGTAGACCGCGTTTCCCTTCCGTTAAGCCCTTCGCAACGAAGCAGCCGCTACTGCGCCGGCGCGCCGATGGCCTTGACTGTAGAGTTCCGGCTAGCGTAGCTGGTTGCGGAGAGCGTTGCGGGACAGCGGAAACGATCTACGAAAACTCCCTATTGGAACCTTCCGCTCCCTCTCGACTGTTCGTTTTGTGTTTTGCTGTAGGTGACATTGCATGAAAATGGGTCACACAGAAGACGCGAAGCGAGGATTTGTTTAGTAGCTGCATAGAACTCGAAAACCGTCCTACATTTAACGGTTTGCACCGGAGGGCTGCAGGGAAGCAGTGAAGTTGTCCGTTAGTCGGTGCTAAGAGTCTCCTGTAAGTTTTGGGGTTCTCTACAAACGGTGGAAAATGGGGGTCAGATTAGATGCGCACAAAACCAAATTGACTAAAACTTATGTGAAACCCGGCACGTTCCTCAGAAACAAAACCGACCAACAACGTGAATCCCGATTATTTTTCTCGCCAAGAATCCATAGTGTCCCAAAACATCCGCCATCTTGTACCATACGAAATGAACATAGTTGCTAACAACATAGTTTTTTTTTTTAGATTGCTGTTAATTAAACTTGAATGGGGAAAATCCTAACATTTCTGATCACAAGGAATTATGATTGTGTTTTCACCAACGCCAGAGCTATGGCTAGGGGTCTCAGACCACCCATCAAATTTGGCGGGGAAGGGGGGGAGGGAGTCCGAGGCGCCCCCCCCCTCCGAGACCGTTAGTTAAGTCAACTCTCTCGTAGGTGGATACACGCTGGAGTCGACTTTTGACGCTGAACCTTCGGCTAGCGCATCCTGCTTCCGACTCGACGTCCTCGCGATGTCATGGGAAACTGTCGCACCATTGAACCGGGCCAGGGCTTGTCACGTGGCGGTGGCAGTGCAGGGACGCATCTACGTGGCCGGCGGCAAAGACAAGAAAGGCAGGTGGGTCACCGCGACCGAAAGCCAGCAACCTAAATATGCGTGAAATCCGCAACCGCCAACCGCACTTAAAAAAAAACGAAAAAAAAACGTTTAGACTTTCCATTTTGTTGAAGAAGGAAGGCCAGCGGAGCTGTTGTACAGTGAAAAGTAATGGCCGGCCGCAAGCCGGCAAGCCAGAGTGGAAAGGCTGCCGCCATCTACGAGTGACGGCGTCAACCAGATACGTGGCTGGCCGCCGTCGCTCCTAGATGGCGGTAGGTGTCCAGAGTTCGTTGTCTTCATCTCTTTGCGGGAGACACGATCCTGGGGAAACTAACCCTTAACAACTCCTCTGTAAAAAAAAAAAAATTAGGCGACATGTTTTTTTAGGTTATTTCTGCAGATCATCATCTTTGTGCTACTTTGGCACAAACCAAATGACGAGCACGAGTTTGGAAAGCGCTAAGCCCTAAATGATTCGTGAATTTACGATTTACTCTTTGGGCCTTTTAGCTGATGCGTGTCGGAGAAGAAGGGTTTGAGGTCGGCTATGATTCGCTGCTGCTGTTTCCGTCTTCTTCCCGGAACGGTTCGTCATGGTATACCCTCTTGTTCGGTCAGGATCACGGACGCGGTGGAAAGCTACGACGTGTCCACCGGACGCTGGGAGCCGCTCCCGAATCTCCCTTGTCCCCTGATGGCCTCCGCGGCTGCTTACTTCCAGGCGTCCTTCTGGGTCCTGGGAGGGGTGACGTGCTCCAAGAACAGCGACTGCAGGGTCACGGACGCCGTCTACCAGTTTGACTTCACTGACGGCAGGTGCGTTTGATTTTCGCGGAACTGGTTGAGTCCGACCGCAGCCGCGACGATCCGAGGGACAGAATCAAGCATGCACCAAAAAGGGCACCGTCACGGCGCGCTCGTTGTTTTTTTTTCCGGGGGGAGGGGGGTTTTCCAACGCGCAGAAAAAAACGCAAGATCACGGCGCAGTCACTGTGCGTGATTATATAAAAGATGTTTCTTTCCAAGTGTAAAAAATCAAAACAAAAAACAACATGAAAGTTTAAAAAATGCAGTTTTGTGCAGATGAGTCATACAACCCGAAAAAGGAGGGGGGGGGGGGCATAATATAGGAAGGCTAATCGTCACGATAAGTTGCATAAGAACAAACATGTACTCTGCCACTGTTCACTATATAGTTTCCAAAGGAAAATACTAGAACAATCCTTGAACATACATGATCAAAGGACGTGCAGCAACAACACATG